>CAUYQU010060813.1:0-93742 GCA_963574635.1 Cheracebus regulus | reverse complement strand
TCTCCATTGTTAAGCACAATTATTGGCATAAAAGAAGTTTTTAATACCCATTTTTAAACTGCATTCTAGCCTGGGCAATAAAACAAGAATCCCATTCTCTCTCCCTCTTTCTCTTCCTCTTTCTTTCTCTCTTTCATTCTTTTTCTTTCTTTTGCTGTTTCTTTCTCCTTTTTTTTTTCTAAAAAAAAAAAAAAAAAAATTAACTGATTCACTTGGATATAGACAGCAATATCTCTGAAGACGGGAGCAAAAGGTGGTATTTAGGATACAATTTTTGTTATTGATTTTCCAGGCATTTAATATATATATTATACATTGTTTTGTTTTGTGTCTGTATTTTTTGGTATGTCTATAAATGACAACCAATTTTCATAGCAGTCTTCACTGAATAAGCTTTTTATATTATAATACAGTAGGACTCAAGCTTTTATATGTATTGGAATCACCTGGAGGGCTTGTTAAACTACAAACTACTTAACCCCACTCCCAGAATTTCTGATTTGATAGGTCTGGGATGGGGATGGGAGCTGAGAATGTACATTGCCAACATGCTCCCAGGTAACTCGGATGCTTCAGGTCTTGGAACCACTCTTTGAGAATCACTGTTATAATGTGCAGCAGAACTGCATGATCAGGTAAGTGTGCTGAGCTGTTGATCCTCCTCATTCATGTGCTGAGTGTGTAGAGACAACAGCAGCAGGAGACTAGAGGCTGATGATCTGTTAGTCACATCCATTTACCCCAATGTGCTCTACACAAATAGCATTTTCTTTGTACTCCCTGACATGAAAAAGCTCCAAAGCACTGAGAGAAGGCTGGTTGTAAAGAACATGGAGTTTTGCAATCTCAGAAAGTCTTAATGAGTTAATTTTTTTTGAGCTTTAGTATACTCATCATTTTATAATGGGGTAATTCCTTAAAGCAACTCTGTCCAATAGAACTTTGAGATGATAGAAATGTTCTGTATTGCCAGGCACGGTGGCTTATGCCTGTAATCCTAGCACTTTGGGAGGCTGAGGTGGGTGGATCACAAGGTCAGGAGTTCGAGACCAGCCTGAACAACATGGAAAAACCCTGTCTCTACTAAAAATACAAAAATTAGCTGGGCGTGGTGGCATGTGCCTGTAATCCCAGCTACTCGGAAACTGAGGCAGGAGAATCCCTTGAGCTTGAGGGGCGGAGGTTGCAGTGAGCCAAGATTGCGCCACTGCACTCCAGCCTGGGTGACACAGGGAGACTCCTTCTCAAAAAAAAAAGAAATGTTCTGTCCAATGCTGTAGCCACTAGTCACATGTGGCTTTTTAGCATTTGAAAAATGGCTAGCAAGGCTGGGGCACTGTGGTTTATGCCTGTAATCCTAGATGTTTGGAAGGCTAAGGTGGGAGGATTGCTTAAGCCCAGGAGACTGAGGCTGCAGTAAGCTATAATGGCACCAGTACACTCCAGCCTGGGTGACAAGAGTGAAACCTTGACTAAAAAAAAAAGAAAAAAAAAAGAGAAAAATGGGTCCAGGTGTGGTGGGTCACACCTGTAATCCCAACACTTTGGGAGGCTGAGGGCAGGCGGATCACCCGAGCTCAGGAGTTCTGAGATCAGCCTGGATAACATGGTGAAACTCCATCTCTTCCAAAATAATAAATAATAAAGAAAAAGAAAAATGGGTAGTAAAACTAAGGAATTTAATTAATTAAACCTTTTTTTTTTTTTTTAAGAGTCAGGGTCTTGCTCTGCCACCCAGGCAGGAGTGCAGTGATGTGATCATAGCTTACTGTAGCCTCAACCTCCTGTGTTCATGTAATCCTCCCACCTTAGCTTCCTGAGTAGCTGGGACTACAGGCATGAATCACCATGCTCAGCTAATCTTTTTATTATTATTTTTTAAGAGAGAAGGTCTTGCTATGTTGCCCAGGCTTAATTATTTAATTTTAATTAACCTAAACTTAAAAAGCTTTATGTCAGTGACATCAACAACAACAACAAAAAAGAGGAAGGGCCTCTGAAAAACATCGTCGCAAAAAGAATTAGAACGTGGACGAAAATAGTCAAAATCGGCTTTTTCAGAACTTTGGAAATTAGATAAAAGCTTATATGCAAAGCACTTATTCAAGAAAAATAGCTGATTCTCAGTAAGCTTACAGTTATCATTGTGGTGTTTTAATTTGCGCTGTACCCATTTGTTGTGCCCCAGCTCTATGGTAGCCTTAAAAACCAACAGGCCACAATCACAATGAAAACCTCAGGTTAGCAGCCACTGGAGGACGCAAAATGAGTTTGGAGCTCTTCCAATGATACCCCATTCCCAGAGAACTGTCATTATTTGACCTGTCTGATAGTTCCCTGAAGGACGTGCAAGGATGTTTGTATTTGACTGGACACTGGGAGCTTGCTCTGTATGAACAGCCCCCATCCTCCCATGCTTCTAAAAAATCAGAGACAATATTTAACACTGCAGCTGCCTGAGGTAGATAATGATGTATTCCCTGTGTTCTGAAATTTCACAATGACTACCTTGGTGTAGATCTCTTTTCCCCTAATTTGCTCTTTCAATGTAGAAAAGCGTATCCTCCAGTTACGGGAAAACTTCCTAAACTATAAATTATAGTGTTGATTATTTCATCACCTTTGCTTTTTCTCTTTCTCAAACTCTTTCCTATTATTTGGACTGACATTCGAAATATTTTTTTTTCTGTCACCCAAGTTGGAGTGCAGTGGCGTGATCTTGGATCACTGCAACCTCCACCTCCTGGGTTCAAGCAGTTCTGCCTCAGCCTCCCCTGTAGCTGAGACTGCAGGCATGTGCCACCATGCCCAGCAAATTTTTGTATTTTTAGTAGAGATGGGGTTTCACCATGTTGGCCGGGCTGGTCTTGAGACCCTGCTCTCAAGTGATCTGCCTTCCTTGGCCTCCCAAAGTGCTAGGATTACAGGTGTGAGCCACCGCACCCAGCCTCTAAATTGTTTTTGCCCTTTCTCTACAATTATACATCTTTTTGCTCAACTCCGTGACAGAGTACCTTATTAATCTTCTTTTTTTGAGACAGGGTCTTGCTCTGTTGTCCAGGCTGGAGTGCAGTGGCACAATCGTGGCTCACTGTGGCCTGGACCTCCTGGGCTTAAGCCATCCTCCCATGCACCTCAGGCTCCTGAGTAGCTGGGACTACAGGCATGCACCACCACACTGAATTTTTTTATTTTTAATAAAGACAAAGTCTCACTATGTTGTCCAGGCTGGTCTTAAATTCCTGGGCTCAAGAGATCCTCCTGCCTTAGCCTCCTAAGTTGCTGGGACTACAGGAGCATATCATCACGCCTGGCCATTTTTTTTCCCTTCAATTTTTAGTAAAGAAGAAGTCTCACTATATTGCCCAGGCTGATCTTGAATTCCCAGGCTCATGTGATCTTCCCACCTCAGCCTATGAAAGTGCTGTGATTTCAGGCATGAGCCACTGCACCCAGCCCTTAATTTATCTTCTAACTTGTCTATGGAGTTTTAAATAAATTTCAACTATATGTTTTTGTTTTTTCTGAGATAGAGTCTTGCTCTCTCACCCAGGCTAGAGTGCAGTGGCTCAATCTTGGCTCACTGCAACCTACCGCCTCCTGGGTTCAAGTGATTCTCCCGCCTCAGCCTTCCAAGTAGCTAGGATTACAGGACACCATGCCCGACTAATTTTTGTATTCTTAGTAGAGACGGGGTTTCACCATGTTGGCCAGGCTGGTCTCGAACTCTTGACCTCGTGATCCATTCACTTTGGCCTCCCAAAATGCTGGAATTATAAGCATGAGCCACGGTGCCTGGCCCTCAACTATATGTTTTTAATGTGCAAAAGCTGTTTTCTTTAATTCTGTATTTTATTTTATTTTTCTGAGACAGGGTCTTGCTCTGTCACCCAGGCTGGAGTGCAACTGCACCAACACTTGGCTCACTGCAACCTCAGCTGCCTGGCCTCAAGTGATCCTCCCACCTTAGCCTCCTAAGTAGCTAGGACCACAGGTAGGCACCACCATGCCCTACTATTTTTCTTTCTTTCTTTTTTGTAGAGACAGCGTCTTGCCATGTTGCCCTAGCTGGTCTCGAACTTCTGGGCTAAAGTGATCTTCCTGCCTCATCCTCCCAAAGTGCTAGGATTATAGGGATGAGCTACTGTGGCCACCCTGAATTTCTGTTTTAAAGCAGTCTGTTCCTGCTTCATGGATACATGATCTTCTTTTATCTCTGAGTATACTAATTATATAATTTTACTATTATATCTGACTGGCTCTTAAACAGGTTTAATTAGTTTTCCTTATTTTAGCTGCCTTCTTCACCTACACTTCAGAGGTACCTGGTACAACCAATCTGGAGCCTACTTAGCATTTTCTAGTGCAGTAGTTCTCAAATATGGTTACTGAATCAGCAGTGTCAGCATCCCCTGCGATCTTGCGTTTTAAAAAGTTCTCTATGTGATTCTGATGCACAGTAGAGCTTTAGAATCACTGCTGTAGTGTAAACTGGCATGGTTTTCAGCCTTCCCCACTGCTGGCTTAGGTTTGCTTTCTTGGGTCTACTAAGTCAGTTACCTCTTAATCTGTTTCCTTTCCAGTTACCAAAATTTTTGTTGCTATCTTCTCCTCTCCAGATTTCCCCATATGTATGAATTTGTATCTTTCTAAAAATATTTCTATTGTGTAAGAGGCCAGGTGTGGCCCACACCTGTAATCCCAGAACTTTGGGACGCCAAGGTGGGCGGATCACTTGAGGTTCGGAGTTCAAGATCAGACTGGCCAACACGGTGAAACCCATTTCTACTAAAACTACAAAAAATTAGCTGGGCATGGTGGTGCACACCTGTAGTCCCAGCTACTCAGGAGGCTAAGGCAGGAGAATCGCTTGAACCCAGGAGGTGGAGGCTGCAGTGGGCTGAAAAGGACCACTGCACTCCAGCCTGGGTTGCAGAGTGAAAAACACCATTAAAAAAAAAAAAGAAAGAAAAGAAAAGAAACCTTTATTGTATAAGAGAGGCATCAGGAATGAGCAAAATTAAATGCCTGAGTTCCATTTGCCATCTTTACCTGTAAGTTTATATTCACTCTCAATCAAGCATGTTCATTTTCAATAAAAATGCAGTTATAACTCTGTTACCAAATCCAAAGGATGTTTTAGTTCTAATTAGACCTCTCAACAGTTTCAACCTGTTTATTTCCACTTTGAAATACCCTTTAAAAATTTTTTTGGAACACATTTTTCCCTCTGCCTGACTTCTAAAGTTGGAGTTCCTCGGGACTTGGATTCTCCAGGTAATTTTACCCATTCCTATGGCATTATATACGTATCTCTTGACCTCTCTTCTAACCACAGACTCATATTCTTGCTTTCCAGAATATGCCCTCCAATTCATTCTTCATATAACAGCCAGAGTAATCTTTCAAAAAGGTAAATCTTATCTTGTTACTCTCCTGCTTAAAATCTTTAACTGGTTTCCATTGCACTTAAAATGAAACTACATTCATTTAACACGGCCTACCAAGACCTGCCTGATCTCTTCCTCCTGCCTCTTCCCTCACACACTGAAGCCAAACTGGCCTTCTTTCTAATTCCTTTTGAAGAATTGAAGGCTTTAGGATGTTGGTACATGCTGTTCTCTTCTCTCAGGAAACTTCCTCACTGTTTGGGTAACTCCTACTATTCTTTTTTTTGGCTTAAATATACCTGGTCCATTCATAAACTAAGTCCTATTGGTTACTATGTCTTATACTACCTTGTTCTTTTTCTTCCTAACACTTAGGACCATCTAAATTTTAAATTTACTTACATGTTTAATGTCTGTCTCTTCCATTGGATTAAATTCTCCAGATAGTAGGGATCATAATAGTTTTGTTGTCCACTGTATATTCAGAACATGTAGCAGAGTGCCTGGCACATAGTGTAAGTATTCAAAATATACTTCCAAAGAGAAGAAAAGAAGGGACCTTGACCAAGGTCTCAGAGCAAGTTAAGTGGCAAAGCCAACCAAGTCTATCTCAGATCTTTAAATTACTTGTTTTTCCCTTCTATTTGAGACAGAGTCTCACACTCACCCAGGGTGGAGTGCAGTAGCCGGACCTCCGCTCACCGCAACCTCTGCCCCCTGGGCTCAACCAATTCTGCCACCTCAGCCTCCAGAGGAGCTAGGACCACAGACTCGCACCACCACGCTAGGCTGTTTTTCTATTTTTGGTAGAGAGAGGGTTTCACCATGTTCCCCAAGCTGGTCTTTAACTCCTGAGCTCAAGTGATCCTTGGTTTCCCAAAGTGTTGGTATTACAGGCATGAGCCACCACGCCCAGCTACATTGCTTCATTTTTTAATTACTTTATACTTCCTACGTAAAATACTTCCTACACCTGGCCAAATTGCTTTTTTTTTTTTTTAGATGTAATCTCACTCTGTTACCCAGGCTGGAGTGCAGTGGCATGATCTCGGCTCACTGCAACCTCTGCCTCCTGGGTTCAAGTGATTTCAGGGTAATTTTTGTATTTTAAGTAGAGATGGGGTTTCACCATTTTGGCCAGACTGCTCTTTAACTCCTAACCTCAAGTGATCCACCTACCCTGGCCTCCCAAATGTGCTAGGATTCCAGGTATGAGTCACTGTGTCCGGCCAAATTGCTTCATTTTTTATTATTCCATACTTCCTACATAAGATGCTTTATTTGTTTTTCTTTATTTCTTTCCTTTTTTTGAGACAGAGTCACACTCTGTCGCCCAGGCTGGAGTGCAGTGGCACGATCTTGGCTTACTGCAACCTCAACTTCCCAGGGTTAAGCAATGATCGCATCTCAGCCCCCGCCCAGTAGCTGGGACTACAGGTGCGCCACCACACCTGGCTAATTTTTGTATTTGTAGTAGAGACGGGGTTTCACCACATTGGCCAGGCTGCTTTCCTCCTAACCTCAAGTGATCCACCGGCCTTAAAGATGCTTTATTTGCAAGTGCTTTGAACACACTTTAATAAATGCTCTATTGTATACAATTTAATTCCATATAACATTCTGAATAATACTTTTTTGTTGTTTTCTTATTTTTTGTGTGTGATGGAGCTTCACTCTTGTTGCCCAGGCTGGACTGCAATGGCGTGATCTTGGCTCACTGCAACCTCCGCCTCGCAGGTTCAAGGGATTTTCCTGCCTCAGCCTCCTGAGTAGCCGGGATTACAGGCACCTGCCACCACCCCTAGCTAATTTTTTGTATTTTTTTTTTTTTTTTTTTTTTTTTTAGTGAAGACAAGGTTTCTCCATGTTGGCCAGGCTGGTCTCGAACTACTGACCTCAGGTGATCCACCCACATCGGCCTCTCAAAGTGCTGGGATTACAGGTGTGAGCCACCATGCCCAGCCAGGGTGTCTTTTTAAATAAGACACCGAATGACAAAAAAATTGGCCAAGAAAAGATTTGAGAAAGGCAGTCTATCTAAAGCAGTGTTTTTCAAACTACAGGCCCTGACCTACTGCAGTAAACCATGAAATCCATTTAGTAAGCTGGGACCACAGTTGAAAAACTATTAGGATATATCACATGAAGGAAAACTTTTGTTTCAGTTTTATATATATTTATACATGTGACCTGTGTGTATTTACATACGTATGTATGCATGCATGCCTACATGAGTCACAATGTGAAGTGTATTTCTTACTATAGCGAGGTCAAAAAATGTCCGAAAGCCACTGAGATAGAGGGACCAGCCACTTTGAATGCCTTAGGGGCAAAAAGAGCTTTGTGAGTTGTAGGAGGGAAAAGGTCAGCATGGCTGAAGTGAAACTGGGGAGAAATGTTATGAAATAAGGTAGGCAATGTATATAATTTTTCCTACATAGAACCATCTAGTCAAGCATCTTAAATCTGGACTGTCATCTGTTTTTGTCATGGTTCATCATTAAGAGATAACATGGGAGAATCATCTCCTTTTAATGTCACTTTGTAAACTGTTACTGAGAAGTTAGTAGTTATACTGATGGGACTGAAAATAACCTTTAAACTAAGAATGTATCTTATATTGAAAATGGATTGTTCATATAATTAAAAAATGAGAAAACCAGGCTTATAGAACTTTGACGGAGTCCTCTGGTTCTTTTCAGGTCCTCCTTATAATGAAAAAAATTTCATGTTAGTTGGTAATTAACTTTGTAAAACTCTTGGCTATATATACAAAAGGAAATAGTATAAAAGAAACCACTTATGTCAAATGTAGAGGAAAAAATGCTGAGACTGTAGATGTGGCTCTTCCATTACTCCCTAAGTGGCCCTCACAACTTATTTCACCTGTTTGTGCCCTGGAAATCCTTACATGTGTTTAAAAAAAAAAAAAGGAGGTGGAGAGCAGGTGTTCAGTAAGGTCCCTTCATACTGTAAAATTCTATGGTCCTAAGTAATTTATGATCATTTACTATTTTAAATGCTGCAGAAATTAACCTGGTATTTTATCAGAATTTTGTAAAAAGAGGAAGTTACATGACATATAATGAAGAAAAAGTCCTTAACTTTACGGTAGATGACAGTGTTTGAAGAACTAGAAGACAAAGTCAAAGTTATCTCGGGAGTAGTAATAAAAAAAAAAATTGAAAAAAGTTATCTCGGGGTGTTTATGTTGTACTTAGATTGAGCTGCACTTTGGAACCGTGTGGCCTTTTCACATGAGATCAGTGTCTTGATAAATACAAACTTCCTGAAAAGATGGTTTAAACCTCAAAGCCTGTGTAACTACAGCTTGACAAAGACTCTCGAGGAAAGGTAAACAGAAAGTGAGTTGGCAACACAACTCACCTACAAGTTCTCCAATCATGAAAAGCAAGTAAAGAACGGCAGCAATGGTCAACCTGGTTTTCACCTTTCTCTGCTTCAGTATCTCTCTCTGTTTGCTGCAGTTGTCACAGGAGTCCACCTTCAAACTCAGCTGACTGTTGGTCAAAGGTAGGTCCTGGTCCAGTAAGGAATCATCGTCGGGCTGGAGGGTCCGGTGCGCCCCGTTAACAGGCCTTTCCGGGGCTTCGGAACCATCATCGGACACCACAACTCGAAGTTTGTTGAACCGAGAAAGCCCCTCGTCTCCCGCCTCATCCGAGAAGTCAAAGGCGCTGGTGTCATTTAAAAACAGCGGCGCATCATCCTTCCTCAGCAGAGATCTGAGGCGCTTCCACGCGCCGGAGCCGGCCATGGCAGAGGCTGAGCGGCCGCGGCGCGGAACGGCTGGCGGGAGGCGGACGGCCGGCGGCGCCTACTTCACCGGAGCGCCAGTTCTCGAGGGCAGTGGCGCGCGTCCCTCCCCATCCTGTGGAAAATGAAACACGTTATAAATTAAAGGAGCCCAACCCTGTCCTCAAGTTCCGAAGCCGCGGGCGGCGGGTCGCAAGGTCGGCCCCGAGGCTTCGCCGGGGCTCCGCGAGGGGGCGGCGCATCTATTTAATACCTGGGACGCTGCCGCGGGGACGCAGCTCATCTCTCCGCCCCCGGCCCGCTAGGCGAGGCTGGCTCGCCCTTCTCCACCTGGGGCCGCGGGAGAGCGGGGTCGTGCTCGCGCCTGTCGCGCCCGCAGCTGAGGCCGGCTCCCGGGTCTGACAGGTTCGGGGCGGGACGCCCAGAGCCACCGCCTCTCCCCGCCCTGCGCGAGGCCACGCGCGTGCGCCCGCCGAGGCGCGCGAGGGAGGGGTCGGCGCGAGGACACGCAGGCCCGGCGCGCACGGCTGGGGCGCCAGCGAGGGGCGGGGGCGTACGGTCCGCCCTGCCCCGCCCCTCGCCTGGAGGCTGGCTTAGGGACCCCCGCGCCGCTTCCGCCCAGGGGGCACTCACTGGCGAACTGAGGGGACTCCGGGCGGCCCCTTCCACCTCTTCAAGCTGGGAGGCAAGTGCGGTCGGAGGGTCACGCCGGGGGCTGGGCGTTGCTGCTAGGAGTTCCCTCCACCAAAAGTGGGTCTCAGGAATCTCAGGTCGGGATCTGGGTTGCTCGTGCTCCGCAGAAGACAAGCCCAGCACTTTTCTTGCCAACTGGAAAAGCAGCTTTTCTCTCCTCGAATTGCTTGCCTCTGGCAAATTGGCAACATTTGCTGCACAGTCAACTGGAGAGGGCAAGGCTGTGGTCGTCAGTAGTTGTACTGTTTTTCAGCAAATATGTATCGTCCTCTGTGCTCTCTGCCGTGTTCCTTTTGCCTCCAAGGTATTTACGATGTGGACTATACCCAAGCACAGAAAATCTACTACATGCATACCTCAGAGATAATTGCCAATTTGGTTCCGGAACACCGCAATATGGCAATAAAGTGAGGTCTCACAAATATTTCATGTCCCAGTGCACATACAATCGTTTATAATGTAGTCTAGTAAGTGTGTAATGGCATTATGTCTAAAACAATGTGCATACCTTAATTGATAATATTGGGAGAGAGGGAGGAAAAAGTATATGTACATTTGTTATTGCTCTGAGGCAGGAGGAGGGTCGCTTGAGCCCAGAAGGTCGAGATGACAGTGAGCTATGATTGTTTTTCTGCACCCCAGCCTGGAGACAGAGTGAGACCCTGTCTCTAAAATAAACAAGTAAATAAAATACATGACTGCTAAAACATGCTAACAATCTTCTAGGCCTTTAGCAAGTCATATTCTTTGCTAGTGGAGGGTCTTTGCTCCATGTGGATGGCTGCTGACTGATCTGGATGGTGGCTGCTGAAGGTTGGGGTGGCTGTGGCAATTCTTTAAAATAAGACAACAATGGCATTTGCTACATTGATTGACTTTTGTTTTCATGAAAGAGTTCTTGCCGGTGTGTGATGCTGGTAGATAATGTTTTACCCACAGTGGACCTTTCAAAATTGGAGTCAATCCAGATTTCTCAAACTCTGCCTCTGCTTTATCAACTAAGTTTATGGAATATTCTAAATCCTTTGTTGTCATTTCAACAGTGTTCACAGCATCTTCACAAAGAGTAGATTGTATCTCAAGAAACCACTTTCTTTGGTCATCTATGAGAAGCAGCTCCTCATCTGTTCAAATTTTATGAGATTGCAGCAATTCAGTCACATCTTCAGGCTCCACTTCTAGTTTTCTTGATATTTCTACCACATCTGCAGTTACTTCCTCCATGGAAGTCTTGAAGCCCTCAAAGTCATCTATTAGGATTAGAATCCACTTCTTCCCAAATCTTAATGTTGATATTTTGACTCCCCATGAATCATGAGTGTTCTTAATGGCATCTGAAATAATGAATCCTTTCCAGAACTTTTCCAATTTATTTTGCCTGGGTCCATCAGAGGAATCAATGGCAGCTATCACCTTATAAAATATATTTCTTCTTTTATTTTTATTTTTTGAGGTGGAGTTTTGCTCTGATTGCCCAGATTGGAGTACCATGGCGTGATCTCAGCTCACTGCAACCTCTGCCTCCCGGATTCAAGTGATTCTCCTGCCTCAGCCTCCCAAGTAGCTGGGATTACAGGCACCCACCACCACACCCGGCTAATTTTGTGCATTTTTAGTAGAGACGGGGTTTCATCATGTTGGCCAGGCTGGTCTTGAACTTCTGACTTCAGGTGATCCACCTGCCTTGGCCTCCCAAAGTGCTGGGATTACAGGCGTGAGCCACTACACCTGGCCGAAATGTATTTCTTTCTTTCTTTTTCTTTTTTTAATTTTTTTTTTTTTTTTTAAGACGGGGTTTCACCATATTGGTCAGGCTGGTCTTGAACTTCTGACCTCAGGTGATCCTCCTGCCTCAGCTCCCCAAAGTGCTGGGATTACAGGCATGAGTCACCACACCTGGCCGAAATATATTTCTTAAATAATAAGACTTAAAAGTCAAAATGATTTGTTGTTCCATGGGCAGCAAAATGGATGTTATGTTAGCAAGCAAGAAAACAACATTAATGGGGGAGGCGAGAGCAAAAAAAAAAAAAGAAAGAAAACAACATTAATTTCCTGGTACATCTTCAGCAGAGCTCTTGGTTGACCAGGGACATTGTCAATGAGCAGTAATATCTTTAAAGGAATCTTTTTTTCTGGACAGTAGGTCTCAGTAGGCTTAAATATTCAGTAAACCATGCTGTAGTAAACAGATATACTGTCACCCAAGTTTTGTTCCATTTATAGAGCACAGACAGAGTAGATTTAGCACAATTCTTAAGGGCCTTAGAATTTTCAGAATGGTAAATGAGCGTTGGCTTTAATGTAAAGCTACTGGCTGCCTTTAGCCTCGAACAAGAGAGTAAGATTGTCCTTTGAAGCTTTGAAGCCAGGGATCAACTTCTCTCTAACTATGAAAGCCCTAGGTGGCATCTTCTTCCAATAGGCTGTTTCCCTGTATTGAAAATCTGCTGTTTAGTGTAGTTACTATTTATTATCTTAGCTAGACCTTGTGGACAACTTGCAGTTTCTCCATCAGTATTTGCTGTTTCACCTTGCATTTTTAATTTATGGAGATAGCTTCTTTCCTTAAACCTCATGAACCAACCTCTGCTAACTTCAAACTTTTCTTTTTTGTTAAAAAAAATTATTTTATTTATTTATTTTTTAAATAGAGACAGGGTCTCACTATGTTGCCCAGGCTGGTCTGGGCATTTCTAATTTCCTTCAAGAACTTTTCCATTTTCCAGAGTCAAACCATAAAGGTTTAAAACAAACAGATAAAAAAAATCCAAACAAACAAAAAGAACTTTTTGTTTGCATTCACAACCTGGCTGAAAAAAAGGCATAGCACTGGGCGCAGTGACTTATGCCTGTAATCCCAGCACTTTGGGAGGCCAAGGCAGGTGGATCACCTGAGGTCAGGAGTTTGAGACCAGCCTGGCCAACATGGTGCAACCCTGTCTCTATTAAAAATACAAAAATTAGCCTGATGAGGTGGCAAGTGCCTTTAATCCCAGCTACTAGGATGCTGAGGCAAGAAGAGAAAAGGCCTTTCAGTCTATCTCAGCTTTCTTTTTCCTTCCCTTTCCCTCCCTTCTCCTCCTTGTCCCTCCCTTCTCCTCCCTTCCCCTCCCTTTCCCTCCCTCTCCCTCCCTCTCCCTCCCTCTCCCTCCCTCTCCCTCCCTCCCCCTCCCTTCCCCTCCCTCCCTTTCCCTCTCTTCTCCCCTCCCTCCCTTCTTCTCCCTTCTCTCCTTCCTTTCCCTCCTTCCCTCCCTCTCTTCTCCCTCCCTCCTTCCAGTCCTCCCTTCTTCTCTTCCTCCCTTCTCTTCCTCCCTTTCTCCCTTCCTCCCTTCCCTCCCTCCCTCCCTCCCTTCCTTTCCTTTCCTCCCTTTCCTCCCTCTCTCCTTCCCTCCCTTCCTCCCTTCCTTTTTTTTGGAGTGCAGAGGCACAATCATGTCTCAATAAAACCTCTACTTCCTAGGCTCGGGCAATTCTCCCACCCCAGTCTCCAGAAGTGTTAGGATTATAGGTATGAGCCACCACACCCATCCCTATCTCAGCTTTCCATATGTCTTTCTCACTACGGTTAATAATTCCTAGCTTTTGATTTAAAGTGAGAGATATACAACTCTTTTATTTGAAAGGCTTAGAGGTGATTGTAGGGTTATTAATTGGCCTAATTTCAATATTGTGTCTCAGGGAATAGGGAGGCTCAAGGAGAGGGAGAGTGAAGGGGGATGGCTTGTCAATGGAGCAGTCAGAACACATGCAACATTTATCAGTTAAGTTTGTCATCTTATATGGAGAAGGTTCATGATGCCCCCAAATAATTACAATAGTAATATCAAAGATCGCTGATCACAGATCACCATATCAGATATAATAATGAAAAGGTTTGAACTATTAAGAGAATTACCAAAGTGTGATACAGAGACATGAAAAGAGCTCACAGGTTATTGGAAAAATGAAGCGATAGACTTGCTTGTTGCCATAAATCTTCAGTTTACAAAACTTGCAATATCTGGGAAGTGCGAGGAAGCAAAGAAACAAGGTATACCTATAGAGGTGTCCATTTGGCTTTTGGGTCTGTTTAACAAAACCCAGCCAGATGTGGTAGCTCACACCTCTAATCTCAACACTTTGGGAAGCCAAGGAGAGAGGATCTCTTGAGGTCGGAAGTTCAAGACCAGCATGGGTAACATAGTAAGATCCTGTCTCTCCAAAAAAAAATTTCAAAAGCCACAGGGAATTAGAGGTTGCAGTGAGCTATGTTCGTGCCACTGTGCTCCAGCCTGGGTGATAGAGTGAGACCCCATCTTTAAAACAAAACCAAACCTCAAAAAAGAAGAAATAATTGTGTGTGTGGTTCTTTTTTTTTTTTTTTTTGTTTTGAGACAGGACGTGGTTCTGTTGCCAAGGTGGAGTGCAGTGGTGTGATCTCGGCTCACTGCAGCCTTGACTTGGACTCAGTCTGTCCTCCTGCCTCAGCCTCCTGAATAGCTGGGACCACAGGTGCTTGCCACCATGCCTGGCTAAGTTTTGTGTTTTTTTTCTTGTAGAGTCGAGGTTTTGCCATGTTTCCTGGGCTGATCTTGAACTCCTGGACTCAAGTGATCCTCCTGCCTCAATCTCCCAAAGTGCTGAGATTACAGGTGTGAGCCACGATGCCTGGCTAATATTTAAATTCTCAGTAGTAGCTTCTGATTTAAACCTAAATTATAATGTTACAATGGAATGGCAGTATGCACCCCCAGCAAAATCTTAGAGTTTTGTTTGTTTGTTTTTGAGACAAGGTCTTGCTCTGTCACCCAGGCTGGAGTGTAGTGGTGTGATCTTGGCTCACTGCAAGTCCTGCATACTGGGTTCAAATGATTCTCATGACTTAGCCACCCAAGAAACTGGGATTCCAGACAAGCACTGCCATGCCTGGCTGGTTTTTCTATTTTTATTATTTATTTATTATTATTTTGAGATGGAATTTTGCTCTTATTGCCCAGCCTGGAGTGCAGTGTCAGAATCCCAGCTCACTGCAACCTCCACCTATTGGATTCAAGCAATTCTCCGGCCTCAGCCTCCCAGATAGCTGGGATTATAGGCATCCACCACCACCCCTAGCTAATTTTTTGTATTTTTAGTAGAAACGGGTTTCATCATGTTGGCCAGGTTGGCGTTGAACTCCTAACCTTGGGTGATCCACCCACCTTGGCCTCCCAAAGTGCTGGGATTACTGACTTGAGCCACCATACCCGGCCTCATTTTTCTATTTTTAGTAGAGATGAGGTTTCGCTCTGTTGGCCAGTCTGATCTTGAACTCCTGGCCTAAAGTGATCTGCCTACCTCTGCCTTCCAAAGTCCTGGGATTACAGGGATAACCACGCCTGGCTGTTTTAGAGATTCTTAATCCAGATTTTCTGAGTGGGTTTTAGGACATCTGGGAGGCCTTAAACTTTTGTGCAAGATTTTGTGCACATGTATATTTTCTGTAATAAGTCTTTTAGCTTTCATCATATTCTCAAATTGCATTGAGTCAAATTCGGTTACAACAACAACATTGTCAGGAGCCCCTAGCTTCTACTTGGAGTTGAACTGTAGTGCAAACTGCTATTTATCCAGTGTTTATGAATGTTGTATTTTTATAATAATCCACATGTATTACCAAATTTCAACTTACAAAAAATATAAAAAGTCATATGAGAAAACATCATTTTCCTCTGAAGATTGAAATGGCGCTTTAGAATCTTGTATGCCTCAGATACAAGAAATCTTTAAATATGACTCCTTGGATTTAAATGTCCACCATACTTCTACAGAGCAGCAGCCATGAGAATCAAGGTAGGAAACCTAGATCAGAGATTCCCATGTTCCCTAGACCAGGAAGGGAAAAATGTTTCCCAGATAACCAGGGCACTCTGGTAATAATCAGCTGAAAGGAGAGATCTTACTGGGGGATGCTTTCCTAAACCCAAACATTTTAATTCACTGAGTTTGGGAGTAAGTTTTTTTTGTAGGTGTTTTGAATATCACTTTGTTATATTGTCTGAAATTCTACTAATGAGAGGTACAAATGAATAAAGAAAATGGTTTAGGAGTGTGATCATTTTCTCTTTAGTATAAATCCTTCAAACAAGATTCCATTTAAGGAAAGTGGATAGATGTTTTTAAGAAAAATTAAGGCAAGAGCATGGATTGTTTTGGGTGGTTACAGCAGGTTTTGTTGACTAGGGCTGCAGTTCTGCATCCCAGTTTGTTTTTATTATTTCTCACTGAGTACCTGGAGAAAGTGATGGGAGGACAACAAAACCTCTATGTGGTGATTTTAAAGTATATCCACAAATTCTATGATACTCTACCCATCAAGAGGTGGAGCTTAATTTCCTTCCTATGGAGTATGGACTGCACTAAATGAGTTGCATGTGGCCTATAATGAATATGGCAGAAGTGACTGTGTGTGACTTACAAGACTAGATCATAAAAGGTATTGTAGCTGCCTCCTTGTCCTCACACTTGGATCACTTGCACTAGGAGGAACCAGCTACTGTGTCATGAGGACCTCAGGTGGCCCCACGGAAAGGCCTGTGTGATGAGGAACTGAGGCCAACAGCCATTTGAGTGAACCATTTTGGAAACCATTTGGTCCCAGCTAAGCCTTCAGATGACTATAGACTGGGCAATGCTGACTAAACCCTGGTGAGATCAGGAGCCATAACCACCCAGCCAAGCCATTCTCAGATGACCCACAGAGACTCCCTGAGATAATAAATGTTTGTTTTGAGATGCTGAGTTTTGGGATACTTCATTACACAGCAATAGATAACTAATATGCTACATATCAATTTTGCTCTATACAAGGAAAGACACTTTTCTTATTCCTTTATCACATGGGTTCTTGTTCCTCGGCCTGCCCTCAGACTAGTGGCATGATTTCTATCATTGAGCTTCCGAACGGGCTAAATACATAGACTTCTGCAAATAGTCTTGGAATGTAACTACAATTTGCAACTTTATTTCTATACACTCAGAGTTTAGAACAATAGACAAATGAATTTTTGAAACAGTGCCCACTTATAATCTCTGTACTGCCTGCAATTCTGTTTGCTAGCTATTGCTCAACATGCCATTCTTTTATAAGAGACTTCATACGTTTTTCTAGTCTGAGGAACTTATTTATTTTTTATTTTTGTAGAGATGGGGTGAGGGGGGCCTCACTATGTTGCCTAGGCTGGTCTTAAACTTCTGGGCTGAAGTGATCCTCCCGTCTCAGCCTCCCAAATTGCTGGGATTACAGGTGTAAGCCACCAAGCCCAGTGTGAATAATTTTTTTTGCATGGCAGATGGAAAAGGTTGCCAACCATTTAGTCAGTCTCTCAACCAGGTAACTCATAATACGCAGATTTAGGTGATAGCAGAAGCCTGTCAACTGAATTGCAAGACACATACCTTGGGGCAGTTGACAGGGATGGACACAAACTTTCCTATGTCAAAATATGTTTTCTGGTCCAGATATCTCTTGAAAAAATGGCCAGATGTGGTGGCTCATGCCTGAAATCCCAGCACTTTTGGGAGGCTGAGGTGGGTGATTCGCTCAAGGTCAGGAGTTTGAGACCAGCTTGGCCAACATAGTGAAACCCCCATCTCTACTAAAAATATAAAAATTAGATGGATGTGGTTGCAGGTGCCTGTAATCCCAGTTACTCGGGAGACTGAGGCAGGAGAATCTCTTGAACCCGGGAGGCGGAGGTTGCAGTGAGCTGAGACTGCACAATTGTACTCCAGCCTGGGCAACAGAGCAAGATTCTGTCTCATTAAAAAAAAATGAAAATAATATCATAGCTAGAATACTTAAGGCTTGTGTGCCAGGCACTATAAGGGCACCTGACTTACATTAGCTCATTTAATCATTACCACATCACTATGATGAAGGCAGTGATTGAAAGCATGGGTCTTAGAGTCAGACTGATTGTGTTTGAGTCCTGGCCTCACCATTTATAGTTGTATGATCTCTGGCAAACTATTTAATCTCTTTGTGCTTCAATTTTCTTACATACGAAATGGATATAATAATAGTACTCACTTCACAAGGGTTGTATAAAGGATTAAATAAGATAATGCAGGTAAAGCATGTAAAACTTAGGACACATAATTCCTAGCACACAGTAAGTGTTTAATCAATGCCAGCTATTATTATTGTTGTTTTTCTTTCTTTCTTTTTTTCAACATTTGACACAGCCTCAGGAGGTCCCAAGGACATGTGCCCAAAGCTATTATTTTTTATGTAGATGAAGACATAGAGTCTCAGGGAGGTTAAATATCAATCAGGGTCATGCGGCTAGCAAACAGAGCAAGAACTCAATCCGGATCAACTTTGTTTCTGAGCTCAATCTCTTAACCATTACCCCACACTGTCTGCTCAAAATGGAACAAGCTACAGAAAAGCAGCTAGACTCTGAAGCATGTCAGGAGAGATCCCTGTTTCATGTATCAATGATTTGCCAGGACCTTGAGATCTCAGCATCATTGTGAAATCCCCACTGAAAATGAGCAAAAAGAAAGTGGGAAAGTATTTAAAAATTGAAATATGGGAGAAGGTGCTACTTAGTTGAGGTTCAAATTCTGCATATTCCCCATCCTGAGAATGCATCTCTATTAGAGTATGTGGCTGTAGGAGATTCCCATGGGATGTTTTAGAATGTGTCTTCTTATATTCTTCAGGAGGAGATGAAAGCTGTTGAATGCATAGAACAAGAGTTAGTGATGTGATATACACCTACAGTGAGTATAAAGTTTATTCCTTCTATGAGTTCTTCCAGAAATTAGTCCCAATCCAAACTCCAAGAGAAGGTTCCTGGATCTCGTACAAGAAAGAATTTGAGGCAAGTTGAAAAAGTGAAAGCGTTTATTAATAAAGTAAAGGAATAAAGAATGGTGACTCCATAGGCAGAGCAGCCCTGAGAGCTGATGGCATCTATTTTTATGGTTATTTCTTGATTATATGCTAAACAAGGGGTGGATTATTCATGCCTCTCTATTTATTTATTATTTTTTAGACAGAGTCTCATTCTGTCACCTAGGCTGGCTAATTTTTGTATTTGTAGTAGAGATGGGATTTCACCATGTTGGCCAGGTTGGTCTTGAACACATGGCCTTATGTGATCCTCTTGCCTTGGCCTCCCAAAGAGCTGGGATTAGGCATGAGCCACTGTGTTGGGCAATGCCACCCCTTTTTAGACCATATAGGGTAATTTCCTGACATTGCCATGGCATTTGTAAACTGTTGTGGTGCTGGTGGGAGGGTAGCAGTGCGGATGACCAGAGGTCACTCTCGTCGCCATCTTGGTTTTGGTGGGTTTTGGCCAGCTTCTTTACTGCAACCTGTTTTTATCAGCAAGGTCTTTATGACTTGTATCCTGTGCCAACCTCCTATCTCATTCTGTGACTTAGAATGCCTTAACTGTCTGGGAATGAAGCCCGGTATGTCTTAGCCTTATTTTACCCAGCTCCTATTCAAGATGGAGTTGCTGTAGTTTAAACGCCTCTGATAGAGTGGCTGGAGTTTCAATTTACTGTCTCCTCTAAGGGAGAAGAAAGAGAAGAAGAAGGACCCAAGATAGATAAGAGAATTGTCCAAGGATAGGAAAAGCCCTTTTTTGGACAGGGAAGAGATAAAGGAGAGGGTCAGGAGCCCATCTACACTGTAAGGCAAACCAAACTGCCAGCCAAAACCTAAATTTAGTCAAGTTCATTGTTTTCATAGCTTTGTTTTTGCTTTCCCTTAGGGTTTTTATTTGTTTGTTTGTTTTTTTGACAAAATTTCACTCTTGTCGCCCCAGCTGGAGTGCAACAATGGCACTGCAGCCTCTGCTCTTGGGTTCAAGCCAATCTCCTGCCTCAGCCTCCCAAGTAGCTGGGACTACAGGTATGTGCCATCACGCCGAGCTAATTTCTGTGTTTTTAGTAGAGATGGGATTTCACCATGTTGGCCGGGCTGATCTTGAACTCCTGACCTCAGGTGATCTGCCTGCCTTGGTCTCCCAGAGCGCTGGGAATACAGGCATGATCCACTGCACCCAGCCAAGCTGAGACCCTTAGTTTTAAAGTAAATATTCTTACAGATTTCTCTAAGCATGTGTGGCTGAAATGAGAGGGAATAGGAGCTCCAAGATGAGAAGGGGTTTTGGGAGTCAGCACACCAGCCCCAGAGTCTGAGGTGGTTAAAGCTCAGCTAGAGGAGCTTAACGTTGAGGGTGGAAGGCTGACCTTGGAAGTACATTGAGAGTACTTCATCATAGATAGGAACACCATAAGATAACTCGGAGAACCTGATTCAGAATCTAATTTTGTAATCCATTCACTGTGACCCCTAGCAGTGAAGTATTAATAATTGTTCAGCTTATTTTCTTGTCTGCAAAAAGTGGAAAATAATGTTTGTCCTACCTATTTCATAGGGACACTGTAATAATCAAATGAGATTTTGTATGTGAAAGCATCTTCCTTTATCACTTTACCAGAAAGACACATTGAAGACCATGCCACCTGAACTAAACTACAAAGCAAGGGTATGGACAAATGCTGATCATCAAGAATTCTCAGTCTGGCATGGTGGCTCACCCCTGTAATCCCAGTACTTTGGGAGGCTGAGGCAGGCAGATCACTTGAGGCCAGGAGTTCAAGACCAGCCTGGCTAATGTGAAACCTCAACATGGTAAAACTCCATCTCTACTAAAAAAAATTAGCCAGGCCCAGTGATGCACACTTGTAATTCTAGCTACTTGGAAGGCTGAAGCATGAGAATCACTTGAACCTGGAAGGTGGGGGTTGTAGTGAGCCGAGATCGTGCCACTATACTCCACCCTGGGCGATTGAACAAGACTCTGTCTCAAAAAGAAAGAAAGAGAGAAAGAGAGAAGGAGAGAGAGAGAGAGAGTAAGAGAGGGAGAGAAAGGAAAGAAAGAAAGGAAAGGAGGGAAAGAATTCTCCACTTATGTTTGTTTCTTCTTAGGATTGCTAAACCCCAGTCCTTGGTTTATTAATGACACATTCTGACTTATTTAGGACTTATTTAGAACTCCACCACACATTGTTACTTCATTCCTATCCTAAGCTGTTTTTGCATCTATAGCACCTGAACTCATACTTGCAGCAGAAATCCTGGAAATACTCATGGACTAATATATGCAAATATTTGAATCATAGAAAGTTTGTTCATAACCTTAAGTTCTCCTGTAACATAAACACTTCTATTTCTTTAATAGAAATAGATCATCAAGAATTCTCAGTCTGGAGTATAAGGCCATTTCTAAGGATTTTTTGTTTGTTTTCGTGTTTATATTCTAATCTAAGGAATTTTTTAACTGATGATATTAATGCGTCTTATAAGATCAGTGATAGTTAATACACTCATAGTTCATATTTATACTATATCTATTTCAAAAAACATTATTTACGAATTAAGGCAGGACAAAGAAGCAACTACAGACAAAGTGACTCTTTTGTGGCCTCTAATAACTTGTTGCTTTAAACAATGAAGGCCATTGTATAAACTCCTTTGAGGGGTTATTGTGAGGATTAATTCGATTAAAATCTGCAAAGTGCTTTGAACTTTTCCTAGAATTCCCTTATAAATAAGGATGACATTATTTTTTTTAGGTGTCTTTATGTTGGTCCTCCCATAATTAAATGTAACAAATTCACCTGCTGTTGAACTGCCTGTGTTCCCTGAAGCAAAAACTCAAGATTAAGTCAAATTTTACCCTTAGTTATTTTAAGCTGACTACAAGAGCACACACAGTGGAGCAGAATTTGCTGCCCTTATCACAAAGAGCTTGGTGTATGATGTGCATGATGCAATGTCCCATAATCTCTATGCCACATGGCAATTAGATATAAATTACTGTAGTTATTACAGCTATTTTATAGTGACCAATGAAGTTTTACCCTTGTCTTTGTTATTTATTTTTGAATAATTTACATTATGTTCACTTATAATAGGATTTAAGGCAGCCTTCCTTTTAGTAGTTCTTCCTTATCCCTAAACAATGTAAATGCTGAAAAACTTTCTTGATTCCAGGAACTGTTTAATCTTCATTGTATGAACAGAAGCACATGCAGACATTGAAGACTGGAGTCTTAGATCCAACTCTCTAACAACTGGGGCTCCTTGGGAACCCCTTCTCCTTAGTCTCCTGATCTTCTCTGATCCCAATCTTGTCCCCAATGACCCTCTCTGCCTATGCTGTCCTCTCCCCTTCCCAAGAAGCAGCAGCTCTGAATATTCTGATAGCTGGGCTTGGAGTAGCAGAAACTATGGAGCAGGCCCCAGGTGAGCCCTGGGGAACAGTAGGATAAGAGGCCTATTGTAAATGAGGAACCTGTCTGGCAGGTGACCAATCTGGTTTTCTTGGTTCCCAGGACATGGGACTTGCAGTTTTCTGTGATGAATTTACCTGGCATTAGACTAGGTTGTGGGACCTCGATATTGGCTGAGTCTTTTCTGGGTGGGGAGAGCATCTTACTTGGGAAGGACACCTTGTTCTTTCTGCCCTGCAGCACACTGGTCTGGGTGTGTCTTCTCAGGGATCTCTGGATGTAACTCCTGTTACATGAAAATGGAAGAGGCCGGAGTTGTCCAAGAGGGGAGCCAGCCACATTCGGAGTTGTCCAAGAGGGAAGCAGGGCCCCCATGGCACCAGAACCCTGCTAGAGCCATCAAGGTCCCAGGTCAGTTCTGTAGCTTTGTAGTTATGGAAATGGTACCTGTGGGTCAGGCTGGGAAAATTAATGCATGCTAAATAACTGCCCCCAAGAGACTGAGCAGATTACTGTTGTGGTTATCTTCATAATCCTGGGGCTATACCTTTGCCATTTCCCTGGATGAACCCCTTCACAGGACCAGTAATATGAGAAGCCAAGTTACCTTAGAGCTAGAATAAAGGTTTTAAAAGGAGAAAAAAATGCGGTTGGTTGGTTGGTTGGAGGCAAAGTCTCACTCTGCTGCCCAGGCTGGAGTGCAGTGGTGCGATTTAGGGTCACTGCAACCTCTGCCATTTCCTATGTGTAATTTTTTTTTTTTTGACGTGGAGTCTTGCTCTGTCACCAGGCTGGAATGCAGTGGCACAATCTCGGCTCACTACAACCTCAGACTCCCTGGTTCAAGCGATTCTCCTGCCTCAGCTTCCCGAGTAGCTGGGATTACAGGCACGTGCCACCATGCCCAGCTAAATTTTGTATTTTTAGTAGAGATGGGGTTTCACCATGTTGGCCAGGATGGTCTCCATCTCTTGACCTTGTGATCTGCCCGCTTTGGCCTCCCAAAGTGCTGGGATTACAGGCATGAGCCACAGTGCCTGGCCTCCTATGTGTAATTTTTAAGTGAAAGTGCAAAATCCTAGTCTAGCCTTCCTGGAAATTTTTCCCCAGGCCCACATCAGGTGAGATCCGAAGATAACCAATCTCCTTTACTGTGTACTGATGGTTATAATCTAGGGGAGGAAATTCACATACTACTACTCTAGCTGCCTTTAATCCTCCCAGTTGTGTTTAGTCCTGAGTTATGACCTCAAAGCTCATAGGCCTGTCTTCCTTTTGTAAACAGTTTGGATATTTTTATCTCAAAGTGCATTATTTTGCACTTGTTCCCATGAGAGCTCATTTGTCAATTGTCAGATCACATGGTCAGATTTATAGGCTCTTCTGATGATCTAGCTCAGGGATTGGCAAACTTTTTCTGTAAAAGGCCAGATAATAAATAATTTTACTTCCACCACTATTGGTCTGCAGCTCTTCTTGTGGTAGCAGTTGTTGCATTTCTCTGTGGGAAAGAAAAGATATTAAACATCTCTTTCTTAGCAAAACAGAGTAGGCATATGTGTGACAGACACAAGATGTTTGGCAGATGATCCAATTTGTTTTGAAAAACAAATTAAGAAGACTTGGAAAAATATAATTCAGTATTTGAATAATGCTATTTCTTGTTCTTTTTTAAAAATAATAATTTTAGCTTTGCAGCAATCTTCAGGTGTCAGTCTGTTACTCTGCCATTGTAGCAGCAGCCAAAGAGAGAGTAAACAAATGAGCATGGCTGTGTTCCAATAAAACTTTATTTATGGAAACTGGGATGTGACTTTCATATAATTTTAATGTGTCACAAAATATTAGTTTTCTTTCCTTTTTTTTCAGCCACTTAAAAGTATAAAAACCATTCTTAGTTTGCAGACTGTACAAAAACAGGCACTGGTGGGATTTGGCCCAGCACTTGCTGACCCCGATAGACCTACCTGTGTAGAAGTGTTGTTAGAGGTTTTACTGCATATGCTCTCCTCCACATCATTTACATGTGTTACTATGTCCTTTCCTAGCACAGATGCCTGAGACTTAGGCTTTTGGTTTCATCAATCCTCATTTCTCAATGTACTGTTTTTTAAATTTATTTATTTTATTTTGCTACAGACTCTCACCTTATTGCTTAGGCTAGAGGGCAGTGGTGTGATCTTGGCTCACTGCCACTCCACTTCTGGGTTCTAGCAATTCTTGTGCCTCAGCCTCCGAAGTAGCTGGGACTACAGGCGTGCACCACCATGCTCAGCTAATTTTTGTATTTTTAGTAGAGATGGGATTTCACCACAAAATCCTGACCTCAAGTGATCCACCCACCTCAGCCTCTCAAAAGTGCTGGGATTATAGGCATGAGCCACCGTGCCTAGTCCTCAAATGTACTGTGAAGGCCACGGTATTTATACTACCCAAATACCTTCGTTTGGATGGGGTATAGCTGGGGCCCTGGAACCCGCCAGAGTGCTTGCTTGTGGCTGTCCAAGTTTCATAGTGGCCCCTGTGAAAATACGCTAGACCAAAAAATAAATAAATCAATAAAATAAAAAGAAAATACACTAGACCTTTCAAAATGGAAATCTGATTGTGTCTCCAACCTCCTCCATGCCTCCACCCTCAGCTCAGGAACTTGCCTCTTTCCTCTGAGCTGTAGCTTCTCTAAGCTTGTGTTGTCTGGGGTTCTGACCACAGGCCTTTTCATGTGCAGCTTGCTCACTTGGAATACCTTTCTTTATCATTCCTTTAACTAGTTAATTCAGGTAAGCTCTGTAGAGCCACTCTCCCCCATGGCATCCATCATGCCCCAAGCCTAGATGAGTCCATTTGTTACATGTTTCACTTTGTAATGTTATCTTCATTAGTGGCATTATTTGACTAGTGGCTGTTACTAACTCTCATTAGACTCTAAGCTCCAAGAGAGTGAGGGACTACATCTTTGCACACCGTTGTATCTTCTGCATCTGGCACTGTGCCTGGCACAGAATGGGTGATCAACAAGCACCCAGCAGGCCACAGCCTGCTGCCTGGGGCATTGAAGCCTATGACAGTTCCTTCCCTTTACTAGTGTAAACTTAGATGAATTATAAGATCTCTTTGAGCCTCAGTGTCCTTCTGTGTAAAATGGAGGTAATAATATAACTAGTGTCATTGGTTTATGCTGACTTAAATGAGATAATGTGCCTGGCACATGGCCTGATCTAGTCACTGCTAGATTAACATTAGTCTCCTTCTCCCTTCCTCTTCTGAGGTGTACTCCATGGGTGTCTAACACCCAAGTACCACTTGCCCAGATTCTCAGAAGTGCACAAGACTCCATCTTTCTGTTGAGAACTGCACAGTTAACATCGAGAAATCTAGAATTAGAGATGTGACTACCAGGCCCTTGATACCGCTGCCTTCCCAGGAGCTGTTACTTGGGCCTCTAGTTCCCTCCCCTAGCTTGAATCAATAGGCCCCACCCATTATTTTTGCTTCTGAGCTAGTTCCTTATTGTCTCATAATACGTTCCACTTTCATGCAACTTTTATTATTAGCCTGTCCTTTGGAAACCTATCCAAGGTTTTATTAAGGTTTCTAGGTCGGCCAGGCGTGGTGGCTCACACCTGTAATCCCAGCACTTTGGGAGGCCGAGGGGGGCGGATCATGAGGTCAGGAGATCGAGATCATCCTGGCCAACATGGTGAAACCCCGTCTCATAAAAAAAATTAAATTAAAAAAAAAAAGGTTTCTAGGTCAGTAATATTAAGCTTTTCTTTATTTTCTTTTCCATTTTTTTCAACCACTTAAAAATGTAAAAAATTTCACAGAAATTTAATTTGTCAAATTTTCTCTTTAAAGATATCATCTTGATAGTCTTCTCTGAAATTAATTTTATTTAAGTATTTAGCTTGCCTGTTTCACAAATGAACCATAATTTCCTAGGTTCCCTTTATAAATTTCTAAATGATAATAAATATTGTCATGTAATAAAAATTATAATATTTTGAGCCCACTGTGCTAAGAACCTTACATACACTATTTAATTAATTTATTATTATTATTAGTAGTAGTATTTGAGACAGAGTCTCACTCTGTCACCCAGGCTGGAGTGAAGTGGCACAGTCTAGGCTCTCTACAACCTCAGCCGCCCAGGTCCAAGGGATTTTTGGGCTTCAGCCTCCTGAGTGGCTGGGATTACAGGCATATGCCACCATGCCCACCTAATTTTTTTGTATTTTTAGTAGAGACAGGGTTTTGCCACATTGACTAGGCTGGTCTTGAACTCCTAACCTCAGGTGATCCACCCACCTTGGCCTCCCAGAGTGTTGGGATTACAGGCGTGAGCCACCACACCTGGCCCACTGTTTAATTTAATCCTTATAGCAATCTTGCCTAGTAGACATTATTGTTCCCATTTTGTACATGGAATAAATGAAATTTTATAAATAATTTGTTCTAAGTTGTACAATTAGGAATCAAGATTTGCATCAGGTATGTATGAGCCAAGTGCCCATTGTCTTTTCACTCTAACATTTCTCCTCCCTTCTTTTGCTTACTGGTTCCTAATGGTGGTGGGGAGGATATATATGTCACATTTTTACTTTTCCAACCTCCTGAATGTACAGCCAGTTGTAATGACAACTTACCCAGTTTTGCCAATGGCCCCTCAATGTCATGTTGCACTTCCATGAGAAACTGGGTAGGTCTTGAAGTATTATCCTTATATTAAAAACAGTCATCATCTATCCATCTCTCCATCCATCCATCCATCCAATATTCCTTAAAAGTCTGTATACCAGATGCTATGCTATATGCTGAATATGCCTTAGGCCAAAGAAATGTGTCCCTAGTTTTTAAAATCAAGACATTGTGGAGTTAGTGGAAGAGGCATTGGCGGGTTGGGGTGTTAGGGTAGGGACAAAGAAGAGAAAGAAGGCGGCCGGGCGCGGTGGCTCACTCCTGTAATCCTAGCACTTCGGGAGGCTGAGGTGGGTGGATCACCTGAGGTCAGGAGTTCAATACCAGCCTGGCCATCATGGTGAAACCCCATCTATTTTTTTTTAAAAAAAAGAAGAGAAAGAAGGGAAAGGAAGGAACTTCCTATGAAGTCATTCCCCTGGGCACTTGAGTATGATGGGGGAAGGCAGGGAAAGATATTGAGATTCTTACACACCCAGATAGGAATGATAAGGCCAAACCAGCAGAATTTTTGCCTGGCATGAAATACTGCCTGTTCGTGGTACCTTATAATTTTCAGTTCCCTTCTCCAGAAGCTGATACCTTCCTATATCTCTGATGTTCTCATGTACTCTTTTACAAGCCACTTTTAGAAATTGGCCAGCATATGGACGTGGTGGTGCAGCATATGGATGTGGTAGTCCCAGCTACTTGGGAGGCTGAGGCAGGAGGATTACCTGAGCCTGGGAGCTTGAGGCTGCAGTGAGCTATGATTGAGTCACTGCACTCCAGCCTGGCATGATTCTGGCTCACTGCAAGCTAGGTTAGTGGGAGATAAAGGCTCTCTCAGGCTGCCAAAAAAAAAATCAAGTTTCTGATTCTAATCAGGTCCTGAGAGCGAGACCCTATCTCAAAAAAAAAAAAAAAAAAATTGGCCAGCATAGATGTTAACCTTTGCATTTTGTGTTCTCTGTGTTGGTAGCACCCCCACTTATCTTAATAGCCTACCAGAATGGTAACAGTAGATTCATGCTTTTTAAAAGAGCCAACTGATTTACTGGGCTTAAGAAGGGGTTTATTTCATTTTTTCCCTTTGTTTTGCATGTGTGTATATTAGTCTGTTCTTACACTGCTATGAAGAAATATCCAAGACTGGGTAATTTATGAAAGAAAGAGGTTTAATTGACTCACAGTTCCACATTATTGGGGAGGCCTCAGGAAACTTACAGTCATGGTGGAAGGCAAAAAGCAGGCACCTTCTTCACAGGGCAGCAGGATGGAGTGAGTGCAACCAGGGGAAATGCCAGATGCTTATGCAACCATCAGATGTCATGAGAATTCATTTACTATCATGAGAACAGCATGGGGAAACTATCCCCATGATCCAGTTACTTCCAGCTGGTCCTGTCCTTGACATGTGGGGATTATGGGGTGAGATTTGGATGGGAACACAGAGCCAAACCATATCAGCGTGCATGGTAAATACATATGCACACAGTGTCTATAGACTTCTACATGTGAAAAGTAAAGGGTGCCAGGATTGTTGTTCAGTTATTTAAGCATGTTCAGACAGAGGAATCCTGGTAACTAGAAGAATCCTCACAAAGTGGCCATTATTTTGGTAAGTTCATTGTGGATCAGAGTCTGAAACTTGATTTTATTAACAGCCTGAGCGTGCCTTCATCTCTCACTAACTTAGCTTACAAAAACTAGTAAATACAAAAGAGAATATTGTGGATATGCAAGAAAGTGTTCATATATTTTAGAGATCTATACTAAAGTAAATGGTTATCTTGGTCAGCCTGGGCTGCTTCAGCAAAATACCATATACTTGGTGGCTTAGAAACAACAGGAATTTGTTGCTCACATTTCTGGAGGCTGAAAAGTCCAAGATCCAGGTGCCAGCAGATTCCATGTCTGGTAAAAGCCTGCTTCCTGCTTAAGAGATGGCTGTGTTCTCCCTTTGTCCTCATATGGTATAAGGGGCTAGGGGCCTCTCGGGTTCTCTTTTATAAGGGCACTTATCTCACAAGGGCTCTGTCTCTATGAGCTAATCGTCTTCAAAAATGTTCCACCTCCTAATATCACCTTTGTGGGGTAGGATTTCAGTGTATGAATTTTACACTATGGCAGTGGGGAGGAAATGACTTTGGGGTCTAGGATTTTCCTTAAAATAGTTTAGTTTTATTTTTTTTAATTTTAGTTTTTATTGCATTTTAGGTTTTGGGGTACATGTGAAGAACATGCAATATTGTTGCATAGGTACACATGTGGCAGTGTGGTTTGTTGCCTTCCTCCCCTTCACCGATATCTGGCATTTCTCCCCATGCTATCTCCCCCCAACTCCCCACCCCCCACAGTCCCTCCCCTATTTCCCCCCAACAGACCCCAGCGTATAGTGCTCTCCTCCCTGTGTCCATGTGTTCTCATTGTTCAACACCCGCCTATGAGTGAGAACATGCGGTGTTTGATTTTGTGTTCTTGTGTCAGTTTGCTGAGAATTATGGTTTCCAGGTTCATCCATGTCCCTACAAAGGGCACAACCTCATCGTTTTTGATGGCTGCATAATATTCCATGGTGTATATGTGCCACATTTTCCCTGTCCAGTCTATCATTGATGGGCATTTGGGTTGGTTCCAGGTCTTTGCTATTGTAAACTGTGCTGCAATGAACATTCGTGTGCAAGTGTCCCTATAGTAGAACAATTTATAATCCTTTGGATATATACCCACTAATGGGATTCTTTGAGATTTGCCCATTGCAAAGAGGAAACCTTGCTTCCAAGAATTTGTATGACTTGTCTGAGGTCACAGAAAAAAAAAACAATGGAATTGGGCCCAGAATTTTCATCCTTTAACCATTAAGCCAATGTTCTTAACTTCTTGCAAGTAAATTTGGGGAAGAAGAAATATTAGCATTACCAATCTACAATTCTATAGGGCACCATATTTCACATTTTCCCAGGGGAAAGCAGAGGAAAATGCTGCTGAATTCTGTATGAATTAGAGTGGAGCTTTCATAGCATGATTTTGAGCTGTTTAAGCCATATTGCTTTATTCTTGCAGACACATTACTAACAACTTATATAACAATTCCCTAGGTCTTTAGAAAAAAGGAAAATGCAAAATGTTCATCATGAACCACTCTGAAAACTCTGTGTTAAATGGAAATGCCTAACGTGGTTGTGTTTAAGCTCTGTGATATATTAATGCTCGAAGGCCTAATTGAGGAAATAAATCTCAAACATAAGATAGATTCACAATGGGGGACCAAAACAGATAAACTTTTATTTGGTCCTCACTATTAAGGTTTTTGAAAAATATAATGAAATAACCAAGAAGAAATCATGGCCTGAGAGTGAGAGACTTTCAGTTATACAGCAATGGAGACACCTTCCTTAAGAGGATCCTCACACTTTCATTTTTGTTTTTGCACAAAGCTGGTGGAAGGGGCCTCAGCTAACACATCAAGGTTTCTCTAATGGATTGTTCTTTTGACAATACTACCATCATTCCGTGAATGTTAAACAACAGAAATATGAATGTTACATTGAAACCGGTTGTGATTTTACCTACAAATTTCCAGCATCACCTAGAAACAAAGACAATTCTCAACTTGCTAACAATTGAGTATCTTAGAGTTCCCTTTGTCCTTTTGTCTTACATTTTTGTGGTCTTCGATGAAATGGTATATCCTTCAAGTAAAAACTGATCCCAACTTCTATGATATGTATATGAAAGGATAATTTATCCACAATAATATATCAATAAATGGAAACATAATAGCAATTCTCCTTGAGTAGAAGAACAACTGCTAGCAAGCCCCATTAATGTGAAAATCATCATATCTTATAATCCAATCTACTAAAAAAATAAACTTCACCAGCGTATTCATCAGGGTTCTCCAGAAGGACAGAACTAATAGGATAGATATATATATACAAAGGGGAGTTTATTAAACAGTATTAACTCACGTGGTCACAAGGTCCCACAATAGACCCTCTGCAAGTTGAGGAGCAAGGAAACCAGTCTGAGTCCCAAAGCTGAAGAACTTGGAGTCTGATGTTCAAGGGTAGGAAGCCTCCAGCATAGGAGAAAGCTGTAGGCTGGGAGGCTAAGCCAGTTGAGCCTTTTCATGTTTTTCTGCCTGCTTTATATTCTAGCTGTGATGGCAGCTGATTAGATGGTACCTACCCAGATTAAGGGTGGGTCTGACTTTCCCAACCCACTGACTCAAATGTTAATTTCCTTTGGCAACCCACTCACAGAGACAACCAGGATTAATATTTTGCATCCTTCCATCCAATCAAGTTGACACTCAGTATTAACTACCACACCTGGCTATGAACTCTGATCATCCAGGTTGGTTCTGCTCATCTGCTCACCTGCTTGGTCAATACTCTCCTCTTCCTTCTTCCTTGCTCCATGGATGTCTCCCTGAATTTGAGTTCTTAATTCCATGTGGAAATGTTTTAAGACCAGTTGGGATTCATCAGTTTACATTAGAATTTGGTGACATAAATGTCTGAGGATCTGTGAGGTATCTGAACTCAACACAATTATAACTGGTATGCTATGGTCAGTCTATAGGATGTGAACATTTTCACTTACTCCACAAATGAACTTAGATTCTTCTTTGAATGCTGGTGGTAACAAACTGAATCAAGTAACTAGCTAGAATGACATCAGAGGGAACTGTCAGATTTTTTAATCCGATGCCCTTCTGATATCACTTTTCTGATACTCAATACATTTTTATCCCATCCCACTAGATTTCTAATATCCACAGTTTTATCAGTCTCCATCTCTTCATCTGAGCATTCCAAGACTTTCTGAAGCAGCAATTACAACTGCTTTAGAGACGTCAGCATTTATGCATTAATGCAAATAAATGCAAAGAGAAGACACCAAATTCCTTCTTTAATTTTGACCTTACTGTTTATTTCCTGGAATTTAAGGATCTTGAAGTATAATTTTTATTATACCTACTGTATCTCTTAATGCCTCACATTTAGTAGACTGCACTTTACTTCATTCTCCAAAACCCACCTGGATCTGGGTCTCAAAAAGTATTTTCTCTCAAAGTAATTACTTCTGCTATGGACTAGGGAAGTCAACACTGCAACCTGAAAAGATGAAAATTTCTTTCTCTTTGTATTTCTGTGGTAACACTATTCAGTGAGCAGTAAATAGAAAAAGAATTCATAGCTACCAGAATGAAAAAATATAAAGGGTGGTGGGAAATATTGATTAAAAAAAATAGTGAAGAGTTGATAAGATTGTGCCTTCACATCATTGCATATCCTGCCTTAAAACATCCTTTGTTGAACAATCACAGTCTATGACACTAGAAGGCCATATATCACTAAAGAAGTTTAAAGTATTTATTTAAATGTCAGATGAGTCACGTGATCCAAGCTGCCTAACAGGAAGTCTCATTGTCTTCATGAGATCCTCCTCCCTGCACATGGCACATGCCCCCATGTACAATATGCCTGAAAAGCACAACGTCTTACTTAGTCTGATGAGAGCTCAGTCCTGTGTCCAAGCAGGTACTCAATAAGTTCAACACTGCTGTTGCTTCTCTTTTCCACACTGTGCATGCTGCGAGTGATCCTACACCATCTGATGTATGATGCTTGGGACCTGGACCAAAAAAGGCATCCTGGGATTAGTAGATCCCAGGATGCCTTTTTTGGTCCAGGTCCCAAGACAAACCACAACAGAAGACTCAAGTTGAATGTTGGGACAGCAGTTTATTTTATTTCGTACTCTCACAGTCAGCTAGAGGTCCTCACACACAGCCATTGTGCTACAGTGGCTGAAGTGAGAGAACTTTCTAGTGTCAGTTGTATTGGAACAACATCACACTTTGAATTCTTAGGTCCATCCCTTGAGTTTAAGTCTCCAACCTTGACTCATGCTTTTCTCAAAGAAATTCTGTTTCAAGATCTTGAATTCCCTTTCCTGTCACTGGACCTCAACTAGTGCTACCATAATACACACCAACAAATCTCCTAGCTGGTCTTGGGAAGAACTGTGATAACTAACCTCCCTAAAGAATACAATTTCCTAGTGTAAACTCATCCATTCCCACCCTCCTGCTAATGACCACCACCACAGCTTGATACATTGGAGGTCTCCACAAAATGCACTCCAATAAAATCATGAGAAATGTTGGTTGTCCCAAATCCCAGAAAAATGGCTGCTAGCCTGCCAGCTTTTGCATAACCAAGAGGAGTGTCTAAGTAACACTTCCAAGGACAAACATCTCTCTTTTCCCCAAAACATAATCACGGAGTGAAAGAAGGAAATGTTTATACCAGTTACAAGGTTTTTAAAAACTCTGTGGGAAAGGTATAGGAGCCTACTACATGTATATGTACAGTTATATAAATAGCCACTCCTAAACTTGCCCAGACAGAATAAAAACATATTCCAACTGAGAAGAATTCTGATTTTGGATCAGAGGTTAGGAAAATGGCAGACAGGACGCAGGACTAAATTTCAACTCCCACTTGGACATAAAGAGCAAGGTGTGGAGACTCACATCATGAACTTTTGCTCCAAGAACTACTGCAGAAACATATCAGGAAAGCTGAGAAAGTCCACAGACCCTTTGAAGAAAGTAGATAATGCCTGCAGGCCCTGGAAGACAGCCCAAAAACTGCAAGTGCCCAAAGTGTGAAAGAGGGATTGCCCATCCTTGAACACACACCCTCACTAGGGAACCTGAAGGTCTAGATCACGAGAGAATTTGACCTTACCTGGAGCTGAGACAATTTTAGAGAGCCGACTGAAATACAGCGGTAGAAGAAAAAGTAGGAAGAGCCCTATGGGCTCTCTTGGTCCCCAGGGAAACCATTTTTGACTTTGTCCCACAGAAGTCCTTGGGGAGGGCTGCCAGAGGAACTGGGAAAAGACTACAGGGAGAAGGAAACTCCCAGCTGAATTCTGCAACAATTTCGCCCAAATAGAAATTTTCCTGAACAGAACTTGTGGAGGGGGTAAATCCAGACATAGTACAGAAGTGAGGTGCAAAACCTGAAAGCCCTGCTTGTTTTCACAACCTGGAGGGTGGTAGCCTGGGGAAAGTTCTCAGCTCTGCTCACCGCTGCCTTGAAACAAATGGTGCTATTAGGCAAGGGCATGGTGGAAGTAAGACCAGCCTTTTGGGCTGCGTGGAAGCTGAGTGAGGCCTATAACTGCTGGCTTTACCCCACTTCCCTGGTGACCTGCATGACACAGCAGAAGCAGCCATAATCCCCCAGGGAACAGAACTCTATTGGCCTGAAACCCACACTCCCATCCCCCACAGCAGCCGCAGCAAGGCCTGCTCAAATACTCTAACTCCACCCCCACCTGATGATCTTTCTCTACCAGCCCTGGTACCCAAAGACAAAGGACATATATTCTCTTGGGAGCTCTAGGACCCTGTCTACCACCTGAGCATCCCTATAATACCACAGCTGATACTCTCTTGAAAGCACCACTCTCTGTCAGGAGGTCAGCCAGCACAAAACTAGTGCAATAAACAAAGTTATAGCTAAAGACCCTCACAGAATCCATTTCACTCCCCTGCCACCTCCACCAGAGCAGGTGCTGCTATCCCTGATTGAGAGATCCAAAGATGATTGATGTCACAGGACTCTGTGCAGACACTCCCCCTGTTGGCCCCCAGTATCAGTCCAGAGCTTGGTAGCTCCACTGGGTGGCTATATCCAGAACAGAAATAACAATCACTATAGTTTGGCTCTCAGGAAGCCACATCCCTAGGTAAACAGTGTGAGCATGACATCAAGGGAGCACCCCATGAGACAAAAAAATCTGAACAGCAGCCCCTGAGGCCTAGATCTTCCCTGTGACATAGTCTACCCAAAAGAGAAGGAACCAGAAAAAACATCTGGTTATATAACAAAATAAGGTTCTTTAACACCCCCAAAAGATCATATTAGCTCACCAGCAGTGGATCCAAACCAAGAAGAAATCCCTGAATTGCTAGAAAAAGAATTCAGAAGGTCCACATTAAGCTAATCAAGGAAGCATGAGAGAAAGGTGAAGTCCAACTTAATGAAATTTTTTAAATGATACAAGATACAAAGGGAAAAATTTGCAGTGAAATAGATAGTATAAATAAAAAACAATCACAACTTCTGGAAATAAAGAACACACTTAAAGAAATGCAAAATGCACCAGAAAGTCTCAGCAATAAAATTGAACAAGCAGAAGAAAGAATTTCAGAGCTTGAAGACAAGGTTTTCATGGCTACTATGAACAACTAATCCAAACTAACAAAAACAAAGACAAAAGAATTTTTTAAAAATGAACAAAGTCTCCAAGAAGTTTGGGATTATGTTCAATGACCAAACCTAAGAATAACTGGTGTTCTCAAGAAAGAAGAGAAATCTAAAAGTTTGGGAAACATACTTGAGGGAATAAGCAAGGAAAACTTTCCCAGCCTTGCTGGAGATCTAGACATCCAAATATAAAAAGTTCAAAGAATACCTGGGAAATTTATCACAAAAAGATCATCATCTAGGCACACTGTCATCAAATTATCTAAAGTTAACATGAAGGAAGGAATCTTAAGAGCTGTGAGGCAAAAGGACCAGGTAAGCTATAAAGAAAAACCTATCAGATTAACAGCAGATTTCTCAGCAGAAACTCTACAAGCTAGAAAGGGTAGAGTCCTATCTTCAGCCTCCTTAAGCAAAACAATTATTAGCCAAGAATTTTCTATCCAGCAAAACTAAGCTTCATAAATGAAGGAAAGAGTCTTTTTCAGACAAACAAGTGTTGAGAAAATTCATCACTACCAAGCCAACACTACAAGAACTGCTAAAAGGAACTCTAAATCTTGATACAAATCCTTGAAATATATCAAAATAGAACTTCCTTAAGCATAAATCTCACAGGACCTATAAAATAAAAATACAATAAATAAAAAGAAAACAAGGTGTTCAGGCAACAAATAGCATGATGAATAGAATACAGCCTTGCACTATTGAATGTAAATGGCCTAAATGCTCCACTTTAAAAATACAGAATGACAGAATGGATAAGAATTCACCAACCAAAGACTCACCTGACACATAAGGACTCACATAAACTTAAGGGAAAGGGGTGGAAAAGGATATTCCATGCAAATGGACACCAAAAGCTAGCAGGAGTAGTTATTCTTATATCAGAAAAAACAAACTTTAAAGAAACACCAATTTAAAAAGATAAAGAGAGACATTATATAATGATAAAAGGACTGGTCCAACAGGAAAATATCACAATCCTACATATATATGCACCTAATAATGGCACTCCCAAATTTATAAAACAAGTACTACTAGACCTAAGATATGAGATAGCAATGCAATAATAGTGGAGGATTTCAATACTCTACTGACAGCACTAGACGGGTCATCAAGACAGAAAGTCAACAACAGCAACAACAACAAAGCAATGGATTTAAACTATACCCTGGAACCAATGGACTTAACAAATATTTACAGAACATTCTATCCCACAACTACAGAATACCCATTCTATTCATCACCACATGGAACATTCTCCAAGACAGACCATATGATAGGCCGCAAAACAAGTCTCAACAAATTTAAGAAAATTAAAATTATGTCAAATACTCTTTCAGACCACAGTGGAATAAAATGGAAATCAACTCCAAAAGGAAACCTCAAAACCATGCCAATACATGGAAATTAAATAGCCTGCTCTTGAATGTTCTCTGAGTCAACAATGAAATCAAGATAGAAATTAAAACATTCTTTGAACTGAACAATAATAGTGATACAACCTATCAAAACCTCTGGGACACAGCAAAGGTGGTGCTAAGAGGAAAGTCCATAGCCTTAAATGCTTACATCAAAAAGTCTGAAAAAGCACAGACAACCTAAGGTCACACCTTAAGGAACTAGAGAAAAAAGAACAAACCCAAACCCAGCAGAAGAAAAGAAATAACCAAGATCAGAGCAGAACTAAATGAAATTGAAACAAAAAAATACAAAAGATAAACAGAACAAAAAGCTGGTTATTTGAAAAGATAGACTTTTCAAAGTCAACATTGATAGACTATTAGCAAGATTAACCAACCAAAGAAGAAAGAAGATCCAAATAAGCTCAATTAGAAACAAATGGGAGATATTAGGATCGATACTACAGATATACAAAAGAGCATTCATGGCTACTATGAACACCTTTATGTGAATAAACTAGAAAGCCTAGAGGAGATGATAAATTTCTGGAACTCTGTAACCTTCCTAGATTAAACAAGGAAGAAATAGATACTCTGAACAGACCAATAACAAGCAACAAGATTGAAATGGTAATAAAAAAAAAATTGCCATAAAAAAAAAAGTCAAGAACCAGATGGATTCACAGCTGAATTCTATCAGACATTCAAAGAAGAATTGGTACCAATCCTATTGACACTATTCCATAAGACAAAGAGGGAATCCTCCCTAAATCATTCTATGAAGCCAGTATCACCCGATTACCAAAACCAAGAAAGGACATAACAAAAAAAGAAAATTACAGACCAATATCCATGAAGAATATACATGCAAAAATCCTTAACAAAATACTAGCTAACCAAATCCAACAGCATATCAAAAAGATAATCCATCATGATTAAGTGAGTTCCATACCAGGGATGCAGGGGCAGTTTAACGTACCAAGTCAATAAATGTGATACATCACATAAACAGAATTAAAAACAAAAATCACACGATCATCTCAATAGCCACAGAAAAAGCATTTGACAAAATCCAGCATCACTTTATGATTAAAACCCTCAACAAAACAGGCATACAAGAGACATAGCTTAATGTAATAAAAGGTATCTATAACAAACCCACAGCCAACATAATACTAAATGGGAAAAAGTTGAAACCATTCCCCCTGAGAACTAGAACAAGACAAAGATGCCCACTCTTCCCACTTCTATTCAACTCATAGTACTGGAAGTCCTAGCCAGAGCAAACAAGAGAAAGAAATAAAGCACATCTTAATCAGTAAAGAGGAAGTCACACTGTCACTGTTTGCTGATGATATGATTGTATACCTAGAAAACCCTGAAAACTCCTCCAAAAAGCTCCTAGAACTGAAAAATGAATTCAGCAAAGTTTCAGGATACAAAACCAATGAACACAAATCAGTAGCTCTGCTATAAACCAACAGTGACCAAACTGAAGATCAAATCAAGAACCCAACCTCTTCTACAATAGCAGCAAAAAATAAATAAATGAATAAAATATTTAGAAATATACCTAATCGAAAAGGTGAAAGACCTCTACAAGGAAAACTACAAAATGCTGCTGAAAGAAACCACAGATGACACAAACAAATGGAAACATATTCCTTGCTCATGGATGGGTGGAATCAATATTGTGAAAACAACCATATTGTGCAAAAACAATCTACAAATTCAATGTAATTCCCATTAAAATACTGCCGCTCTTCACAGAACTAAAAAAATACAATCCTAAAATTCATATGGAACCAAAAGAGAGCCATACAGCCAAACCAAGACTAAGCAAAAAGAACAAATCGGGAGGCATTAGATTACCTGACTTGAAATTATGCTGTAAGGCCTTAGTCACCAAAACAGCATGGTACTGGTATAAAAACAGACATATATAGACCAATGGAACAGAACAGAGAACCCAGAAATAAAGCCAAATACTTACAGTCAACTGATCTTCAACAAAGCAAACGAGCATAAAGTGAAGAAAGGACACCCAATTCAACAAATGGTACTGGAATACTTGGCAAGCCACATGTAGAAGAATGAAACTGGATCCTCTTCTCTCATCTTATACAAAAATCAACTCAAGATGGATCAAAGACTTAAATCTGAGATCTGAAATTATAAAAATTTTAGATGATAACATTGGAGACACCCTCCTAGATATTGGCTTAGACAAAGACTTCATGACCAGGAACTCAAAAGCAAATACAACAATAACCATGATAAATAGATGTGACATAATTAAACTGAAAAGCTACCACATAGCAAAAGAAATAATCAGCAGAGTAAATAGACAACCCACAGAGTAGGAGAAAATCTTTACAATCTATACATTTGACAAAGGACAATAACCAGAATCTACAAGGAACCCAAACAAAATTAGCAAGAAAAAAAACACATAATCCCATCAAAGAGTAGGTTAAGGATGTGAATAGACAATTCTCAAAAGAAGATAAACAAATGGCCAAAAGCATATAAGAAAAATGCTCGACATCACTAATGATCATGGAATTGCAAATCAAAACTACAATGCAATACCACCTTACTCCTGCAAGAATGGCCATAATCAAAACATAAAAAAATCATAGATGTTGGCAGGGATTTGGTGAAAAGGGAACACTTTTACACTGCTGGTAGGAATGTAAACTAGTACAACCACTATGGAAAACAGTCTGGAGATTCCTTAAAAAACTAAAAGTAGAACTACCATTTGATCCAGTAATCCCCTTTAGTGGGTATCAACCCAGAGGAAGAGAAATCATTTACGAAAAAGATACTTGCACACACGTTTATAGCAGCACAATTTGCAATTGGAAAAATATGGAGTGCCCATCAATCAACAAGTGGATAAATAAATGTGGTATATATACATACCATGGAATACTACCCAGCCATAAAAAGGAACAAAATAATGGCAGTCACAGTGACCTGGTTGGAATTGGAAACCATTATTCTGAGAGAAGTAACTCAGGAATGGAAAATCAAACATGGTTATGTTCTTAATCATAAGTGGGAGCTAAGTTATGAGGATGTAAAGGCAAAATAGTGATATAAAGGACTTTGGGGATTCGGAAGAAAAGGGGGAAGGGGGATGAGGGATAAAAGACAGCAAATTGGGTACAGCATGTACTGTTCAGTGATGGATGAACCAAAATCTTAAAAATCACCACTAAAGAACTTATTCATGTTAACCAAATACAACCTGTTCCCCAAAAACTTATGGAAATAAAAAAAAATAAATTTAAATTTAAAAAACAATCCTGATTTCATTTATTTTGCTATCTAGACTTTTTATTTTAATTTTAATTTTTTAATTTTGTTCTGTTTCCAAAATGAGTCATAGTCACATACCCTGGAGCCCCAGATCATCTGTCTATTTTGCTCACCCACAACTATTTGTTATTTCTTTTAGTTTACAAATAACACTGTATAAACATGCATGGCAGTCCCCTTGTTCTTCATGAAAATTGAAGTGTGCAGTACTATTAGCTTATCTGAAACGTAAGCCAGAACCACAAGGAAAGCATTTTCCTAGATTTTTCCAACTAAAAGGATTTAGTATTCAGGACAAGGAGTATACTAAACACTTACTTGATGTGGCAATGAAATATCTCAGGCTATTTGAAATTAGGAAGGGGCTTTTGCTACACTTCAACCCTTTTGATACTTTTTATCTCTCTCGGTCTTATATCTAATGCAAAGAAGAACCAGCTCAAGGTCAGGTGTGGTGACTCAAACCTGTAATCCCAGCATTTTGGGAGGCCAAGACAGGCAGATCACTTGAGGTCAGGTATTCGATACCAGCCTGGCCAGCATGGTGAAACCCCATCTCTACTAAAAATACAAAAAAATAGCTGGATGTGGTGGTACCTGTCTGTAATCCCAACTACCCAGGAGGCTGATGCAGGAAAACTGCTTGAGCCTGGAAGGCAGAGGTTGCATTCAGCCAAGATTACACCACTGCACTCCAGCATGGGGAGTGCAGTCTCAAAAAAAAGGAGCCAGTTCAGCAAACCTCCAGATAATTATTTCATGGGAGTACATGAAAGCTTGCTTTGACATCCGAAAGGAAAAATGCAGGACAAGGGAAATGTTATCAGATCACAAGAGAAAAACTCTTAAAGCCTATAATAGAAAGAGATAAGTTGTTTGAAGAAACCACATAATTGGCCAGGCGCAGTGGCTCACGCCTGTAATCCTGGCACTTTGGGAGGCCAAAATGGGTGGATCACTTGAGGTCAGGAGTTCAAGACCAGCCTGGCCAACCCCATCTCTACTAAAACTACAACAATTAGCAGGGCGTGGTGACGAGCACTTGTAATCCCAGCTACTTGGGAAGCTGAGGCAAGAGAATCACTTGAACCCAGGAGGTGGAGTTTGCAAGGAGTGCATGCCACTGCACTCCAGCCTGGGCAAAAAGAAAAGAAAAGAGAAAAGAAATGAAACCATGCATTGTTTACATGCTGAATGCTGTATTAATCCATTTAAGTTGCCATAGACTGGGTTGCATGCCAGCTACAAGGATTTATTTCTCATGGTTCTGAAGGCTGGGAAGTACAAGATGAAGAGGATGGCAGATTTCCCATCTGGTGACAATCCATTTCCTGGTTCACAGATGATACCTTCTTACTATGTCCTCACATGATGGAAGGACACAAGGCAGCTTTCTGGGGTCTCTTTTATAAGAGCACTAATCCAACTCATGATAGCCCTGTCCTCATGACCTAATCCTCTCCCAAAGGCTTAACCTTCTAATAGTATGACATTGATGATGAGGTTTCAATGCATGCATTTGGGGACAGATATAAACATTCAAGCCACAGCAACCACCTCTGACAGTACTGTTTCACCTCACCTTCTACATGATAAGTATCTATATAAATGTATTCCCTGGATTCCTATTAATAGTCATTTTGTATATCAGGGACATATCAGCTGTGAAGAAATAGCTTGCATGCAGTCACCTTTTGACTTCTATTATGCATAATGCCATTTAGCTACAAACAGAGCTTTTGTTAAAAAACTAAAGTTCTGTACAGAGCATGTAATTGAAAGAGAAAAAGAGTAAACCAAAATAGCCTTCAAAGACTATAGCCTTAGAGAAAAATATCATTGGGCAACTCAGAATTTCCATAGCTTTCGTTTCACAAGAAATATTCAACCATCAACCTCCTGTCTCCTCTGCACCAGCACATATACCCTTCGTTCTTGGCCTACATTTCACGGAAAGTGTTACCTATAGTAATCTTGCCCCAAGTTGAGAAAGGAAGCAGTGTACTCCAAATTCGTGTCACCATTTCAATCACGTAAGTGTGATTTTTATGTTTTAAATATTCAGCATGCTAGGCTGGATGCAGTAGCTCATGCCTGTAATCCCAGCACTTTGGGAGGCCGAGGTGGGTGGGTCATGAGGCCAAGAGATCGAGACCAGCCTGGCCAACATGGTGAAATCCTGTCTCTACTAAAAATACAAAAATTATAGGTGGCATACACCTATAGTCCCAGCTACTCAGGAGGCTGAGGCAGGAGAATCCCTTGAAGCTAGAAGGCAGAGGTTGCAGTGAGCCAAGATCATGCCACTGCACTCCAGCCTGGTGACAGAACGAGACTCCGTCTCAAAAAAAAAAAAAATGCTAAATGGTCAAAAAAAGGAGGAGACAATGCATTACATTATACTTTTTAAATATGCAAGTCCAACCACTCAATTATACCTATGCTTTAACTGCAACTTAGAACACTGAAATAATCCTTCATTTATCATGCACCGCTGAAGGATTTTGTTTTGTTGTTGTTTTTTTTTTTTTGCTTTGCTGTATTTTTTTAAGACATGTAAACAGAGGAAGTTTTCTGGCTCCTTTATTATCACATGGAATAGTGGGGATTTTTGTGTTTTTTTTGTTTTGTTTTGTTTTGTTTTATTTCTTCAGAACATCCCATGCCTGCTTTTATAGAAGTCACATAAATAAACAACACCCAGTCTCACTGGAAAATGATGGAAACTTTGTCAGCAGAACTTCATGAAAAAAATTCTCTCTTGTTTAGAAAACAAATCATGATTTAAAAGGACAGGCAGGGTTTGTGAAGAAACCCTGTCAGTCAGAATCCTGCACATGCAAAGGTTTGCCCACCTCAGCCCCTGTGGGACTGATTCACACAGACCACACTGCTAGCCCTCTGTCACCAAGCTTTTGTACCAAGCTTTTGTTCTTGTCTCCCTTTCTCTTTGTTATTTTACCTCCACAAAGATCAAATTCTTTGTCTATATAATCCTGAGTTAAAGATTCAGTAGAAGGAGTAGTATGACTAAATTTAGTATAAGAAGGAAGTTTGTGAAAAAAAAATAAACTACAAGATCCACCAGGCTGGGTACAGTGGCTCACATCTGTAATCTCAGCACTTTGGGAGGCCGAGTTGGGCAGATCACAAGGTCAAGAGTTCAAGACCATCCTGGACAAAATGGTGAAACTCTGTCCCTACTAAAAATACAAAAAATTAGTTTGGGGTGGTGGAAAGCGCCTGTAGTCCCAGCTATTTGGTAGGCTGAGACAGGAGAATCACTTGAACCAAGGAAGCAGAGGTTACAGTGAGCAGAGATCATGCCACTGCGCTCCAGCCTGGCAACAGAGCGAGACTCCATCAGAAAAAAAAAAATCCACTAAGAATTTATTATGACAGGGAAAGAATATGTATTTTGTACTAAGTTACACAAACTCTCTCAGGGGTACACTAAAACCCATATAACATCATTGACTAGACACTTTTCTTGACATCTTAAAACTTGCTTATAATCAAGTTCCAAGATGTTAAGAAAGGTGATTAGAAAGTATGGGGAAGTGTGATCGGTAATCATTGTGATAGAACTTAATTTTCAGGTATATTGTTGAGCCATAATTCTTGTTTCAGAGAGTAGAAAGCAGACCACTTTTCCTTTCCCAGTTGGTAATGTGAAGAAATAGTGCTGACTAAAAAGTGAGGAAGATTGACGAGGTGTTTTTGACATCTGTGCTCAGTCCATTCCTCCTCCTTCCTCCAGACTTGTTGCTCTGTTCATAGGCAGCGCTGAGATAATAGAAGATCTGCATGGCTGAGTGGGACTTCCTGGTTATGTTGCTTGAGATATCTGAGGGCAGGGATGAGTAAGCCCTGTAAACAGCCTAGGAAACCTTCAGTGTTTCTAGTTTTCTGCTGCTCTAACTAAACATTTGAGATACATTAATTGACACATAGAATAAAATCAGATACCTTTTCTCTTATAATTGGTAGAGATTATATGTCTGAGAACTCACTATCTAGCCCAAAGCCCAACACATGCAAAAGCAAAACGATGAACAATTTAGTGAATGAACATGCAGAAGCTAGGTAACCCGTTACCTAGAGAAAAGTATTCACCTTAGCAAAGTGTACTGTCCAGGGAGTTTTTGTTGTGGCTGTATAAAGAAAGCATTATAGTTAGTGAGGACTATGTACTAAAGCTTTGTGACAGGCTCTGTTATCGTCTGACAAAGAGGATTCTGCCATTTAATATGAAAGGTGTATAATGGTAACTAATTTATGAATTTATTCTCTTTATTTAGTGTGGTTTCTTTCCTGCCAATTGAAAAGTCATTTTCTATACTGTAACAACTTCAAAAACAAACACATCATACTATTCCTTTTGCTTTAAGAAATCTGCAAAGTTATATTTCAGAATATGAATTAGATTGCTAGAAATACATTCTCTCTCTCTCTCTCAATACATATATGGATATTTAAAGTAATTATAATATTTTAGCCATTTAAAATTGTTTTCATTTTGATTAAATAAACTCAAAAGCTTTCCCTATCAATATGAAGAAAATGTAAGAGTATCCAGTTTCTGTGTCTCTGCTATTTATGTAGTAATCTATATGCTTCCAGCAAATAATTTGTATTATTAGATTATTAGGGTCCTTTCACTGTATGCTGCACAGGAGAAAAGAATGAGGTTCCCTGAAAAGGAACTGTTTACAAGGTGGCTGTTATGGACTGAAATGTGTCCCTCACGATGAAATCCTAACCCTCAATGTGACTATAATTGGAGACAGAGCATTTAGGAAGGTAATTACGGTGAAATAAGGTCATAATGGTGGAACCCTAATCTGACAGGACTGGCGTCCTTTTAATAAGAGGAACACCAAAGCTCTCCCTGTCTCTCCTCGGGAGCACAGAAGAAAGGCCATGTGAGGACACAGCAAGTCAGCAGCCCTCTGCACACCAGGAAGAAAGCACTTACCAGAAACCAACCTTGCTAACACCTCAATCTTGAACTTCTAGCCTCCAAAACTGGAGAAAATCAATGTGTTGTTTAAGCCACTCAAGTTGTGATATTTTGTTACAACAGCCAATGCTGAAGAATACACAACCCAATGCATGCCTTGGAGCTGGGAAAGAATGAAACTGTTTTCATTACACATTCCTGTAAAGAGAACTATGATGCATCATGTGGTATAAGGAATGGGATCTTAGATGCATTGTTTCTATTTATAGCAGAAATACCTCAAAAATAACACAGGAGAAAGACATGGTCTCTTACTCTAAAGGCAGCTATTCTGTTTATGTAAAGAAGGAACTAGAATAAAAGTAGGCTACAGTATCTAGTTTGTGTTGCCTTCAATACTTGTTAATAAAGCAAAAAGTCACACAACTAAGGGGAAAATTCACAAGTGTACAAAGCCAGAGCCAGAAAATGAGTCAGACATGAAATCCATTATTGGAAGAGACAAAAATATTGAAAGAATTCAGAAAGTCTCACTTAACCTAAATCTAAATTTCCTCCTATCAAGTATTTTATGTTATTTACTTATTCTGAGATAAGTGAGGAAATTGTTCATGGGTTTAAAAAGACATGTTTGATGTTTCTGTTGTTTTTACTGTTGAAAGCATAAGAAACAGCAGGAACTGGAATTCAACACCAGCTCCCAAATTTAGGCATTGATGATTACACTGATGCTAAGAAAAACTTGTCTTCCCAAAGTAGGTGATAATACTCTTTCTCTCCCAAGGGGATAATCCCTTGTTGAAACATACTATGATTGTAAACTGTATGCAATGCAGCTATCTGTTTTGCCTGCATACCAGATTTTAAGTACACACAGTATTTTTTATGTTTACAATTGTATTTTAGTCTTATTTAGTGTTCAAACAATTGGGTAATTTCACAAAAACTTAGATTTCTGCCTTTTCTTTAAAAATGAAAATACCTGGCAACTATTGCTAGAGCTGAGCAGCAACTGTTCTCTATTTGGGAACCTCAGTTCCCCATAAACTCAAGTAAGGCCACTCCACTAATATTTGTTACCCTCCTATCTCTTCACTTTTTTGTATATAATTGCTGCTTTAATATTGGAAGGTTTTCCACCATGTCATACATTAACCTATGGAACAAACCTGCACATCCTGCACATGTACCTCCAAACTTAAAAATACACACACACACACATACACACACACACACACACACACACACACACACAGATGTTTTCCTTTTTAAAAAAACAGTATCTGTGCCCTGTTCTTCCTTCCCCATCAATACTTCTATTCCTATAAAGCAATCTAACTGTAGACTGCAACATTGGGATGACAACTGGAGAAAGGAATGGAGGAAGAAGAACTAACAATCGTAAATTTGACATTGGAAAGCGTAATCCATGCAAGAAAACTCAACCAGAAGAGTGAAAGACAGGAAGATGTGCAGCAATGCACATTTTTATTTTAAATTTTTAAATACTCAGTATATGTTATGTATACTCTGTATATACGTTCAGTGTCAGAGAATGGGAGATGAGGTTAGAAGAACATACTGCCTTATTTATCAAAGTTATGTCAGATTTAACTTCTTCTAGATTCTGGGGTCTGGGCTAGGAAATATACATCTCAACCCACCACCCAGCTCTAGATTGAAGGGTATTCAGTAGCACCCAAGCTGACGACACTGAGTGAAGCCAAAGGTCCAAATGCCAAATCTGTATAGGTCATCCATCTCTTTTAACATGAGAATAAATAAAGGAAAAGGTAAAGAGAGAGAAATACCAGTGGGGCTCACAGAAAAAAAATGCAGAAATGTAGCAAAGGGATATTATCCCAAAGATTCTGAACACGTACAAAAATAACTTTGTACATAAAGAGAAGAAACATCTGTAAGTGGTTAGCATTTTTAAAAAGACTCAAGATCATATACATTTACATTGTTGTGCAACCATCAATACCATCCATCTCTAGAACTTTTTTCATATTTCTTAACTAAAACTCTGTAGTCATAAAACAGTAACTCTCTATTCCCTCCTCCTCAACCCCTGGCAGTCATTCTGTCTCCTTGAATTTCACTACTCTAGGTGATATGGGAGTGGGGCAGGGAAGCGCTGGGTAGAGAAGGCAAATCTGAAAGAGCTTGGCAACACACGCCCACTTGGGCTTCGGGAGTCACAGACACTCATTTCTAGATGCTGCCATAGGGTCTGAGCCCAAAACCCCTCACCTGGGCCTCTGCAACTGCCTATCTGGATGCTCCTGCTAGGGGTCTGAGCTGCGGGACAGCCGAGCAGGCAAGCCACATCCCTGTCAAACGTCCTGCGAGGAGAATTATGGAACTCTCCCGTTTCACAGGTACCTCATACAAGTAGAATCATAATTTGTTCTTTTGTGACTGGCATACACACACACACACACACACACATTTGTTTGTCTGTTTTTGAGATGGAGTCTTGCTCTGTTGCCAGGCTGGAGTGCAGTGGCACAATCTTGGCTCACTGCAATCTCCACCTCCCAGGTTTAAGTGATTCTTCTGTCTCAGCCTCCTGAGTAGCTGGGACTACAGGCGTGTGCCTCCACACCCGGCTAAGTTTTTGTATTTTAGTAGAGACAGGGTTTCACCATGTTGGCCAGGATGGTCTTGATCTCCTGACCTCGTAATGTGCCCACCTCGGGCTTCCAAACTGCTGGGATTACAGGCGTGAGCCACCACTCTTGGCTGAATTTTTATAACTCAACTAAAAGCAATCTGGTTGAAAAACAGGAAAAGTACTTAAAAAGCCATTTCTCCAAAGAAGATATACAAACAACCAATAAGCATGTGAAAAAGATTCTCAACATCATTAGTCATAGAGAAAATGCAAATCAAAACAATGAAATAATGTCTTACACCCATTAAAATGGCTATTATCCAAAACAAAAACAAACAAAATTAACCCAGAAAATAACAAGTTCTTGTGAGAATATAGAGTAACTGGAAATCTTGTGCACTGCTGTTAGGATTATAAAATGATATAGCCACTGTAGAAAACACTATGGTGCTTCCTCAAAATGTAAAAAAAGGATTACCATATAACCCAGCAATTCTGTATATGTGAAAGAAGAGAAAGCAGGATCTCAAAGTGATAAATGTACACCAATACTCACAACATTACTCACAATACTTCAAATGTATAACCTACTCAAGTGTCCATCAGTGGATGAATGGATAACCAAATTGTGGAATATATATGTATGTCTGTCTATTCTCATGCTGCTAATAAAGACACACCCAAAACTGGGTAATTTATCAAGGAAAGATGTTTAATTGATTCACAGTTCAGTATGGCTGGGAGGCCTCAGGAAACTTACAGTCATGGTGAAAGGGGAAGCAAGCACATCCTTCTTCACATGCCAGCAGTAAGAAGCACTGAGCAAAAGGGGGACAAGCCTGTTATAAAACCATCAGATCTTATGAGAACTCACTTACTATAATGATAACAGCAGCAGGGGGCTAACTGCCCCGATGAATTAATTACCTCCCACCAACTCCCTCCTCCAACACATAGGGATTATGGGAACTAAAATTCAAGATAAGATTTGGGTGGGGACACAGCCAAACCCTATCAACATGCAACAGAATATTACTCAGCCTTAAAAAGAACAAAGATTCTGTCATGCACTGCAATATAGATGAACCTTGAGGATATCAGTCTAAGTGAAATAGTCTAGTCACAAGACAAATATTGTAATAATCCATTTAAATGAGCTACTTAGAGTCACCAAAATCATAAAGTCAGAAAGTGGAAAGGTGGATGCCAGGGGCTAGGAGAAGTAAGAAGTTATTGCTGAATGGGTATAGAGTTTCAGTTTTACAAAATGGAAAGAATTCTGGAGATATGGGGATGGTGGTGATGGTTATACAACAATTTAAATGTACCTAATGCCACTGAACTGTACATTTTAAAAAATGGTTGTGATAAGTTTTATGTTATGAATATTTTATCACAATTTAAAAATTAGAAAAAAAGCTGATACTGGAAATAGTATACAGCTAAGCTGCTGCTCTAGGAAAAAAATGGATCTAGAATGCAGATGACAAACACAAAATAATCCCATAATGTGTGGAAAGCATTGCTCCTGGCACCTAGCAAGGGCTCAAGAAAAGGCAGCCATGATTATATTGGGGAAAGGAGGCATCAGAAGATCTCTGTGATGTAAAACAAATAATTAGTTAATACACATGGAGAAGATGTGAAGGTCCTATGACCCTGAGCCTTCTGAGAACTAGATTATTCAAAAAGGGTCACCATACTCCAGGCCAAGCCAATTCAAACAAAACAAATGAACCACAATAATTTTATTGGCAAGGATTTTTTAAAAATCCACAGCATAGGCCAAAAAAATAAATAAATAAAAGAAGTTACCTAAAAAGAAAAAAGTGTTTTCCTATTTGCATTTTTTCTACTATACTAAATACTACAAGACAATAGGACAACATGTGCTGTATTTAATGATCATTCCTTTTACAAAATACTGAAAAATCAACTCTACCCAACCAAGAAACAATCAAAACTGAGAACTCAAGAACAAAAAAATTAAAGTTAGGAATAAAATAAAGACTTTAAAAAAGAATGCCTGAGATGAAGGGTTTTGATGAAACACTCACAACAGTTTATCTTATGTGTCATTTAACTAAGGTGAGGGGTACCAGATACCTGGTACAACATGATTTCTAGGTGTATCTGTGAGTGAGTTTCTGGACGAGATTAGCATTAGAATCAGTGGACTGAGTAAAAAAGATCCATCCCTGCCAATATGGGTGGGCACCATCCAAATCAGTGGGGGCCTGAATAGAACAATAAGGCACAGGAAGGGTGGATTCCCTTTTTCCCCCGAGATGGGACATCCATCTTCCTCTGCCCTCAGACATGGAGTTTCTGGTTCTCAGATCTTGGGACTAGGACTGAATTACACTACTTATTTTCCTATTTCTCCAGCTTGCAAATGGCAGATCATGGGACTTCTGACCCTCCATAATCACATGAACCAATTCCTATAATAAATCTCTTCCTGTCTATCTATCTGTCTATGTATCTCTCCATCCATCCATCTGTATCTATCTATATCTGTATATCTGTACTCTCTTGGTTCTGTTTCTCTGGAGAACCCTGACTAATTAAACACCTAATCACAAAAGTCCTGTTGGGTATCACCACATAAAACTACCAAAACTGACTGAATTAACAACATTAAGGAATCTAAAAATGGAGAGTAAGTTGATGCCCTCTTCCATAATGGCTCCTTCATCAAGATTTAAAGCAAAATAACTCATCATGATTGCTGTTTCTTATTATTGTTATCTTGTTATTGAATGGAAAAGTTTCCTCTAGAAATGCCTATTCCCCCACAGAAGTTTACCACAAGATTCAAATTCAAATCAGAGAGGAGGTCTAATGATGGAAGTAGAGGATCAAACACAGGAGTTTATCAGATTAGTCTCTCTATCCGTGTGTGGGTTGGAAATTTTGCGTAATAAAAAGTTTAAAAATATATTTATATATATATTATATATATATATATATATTTGTCTAAAGCTCTAAAGAGGTATATAACTTATAACCACCCCAAATTAATTTCATTTTCCCAAAATTAAAAAAAAGTAAAAGCTGAAATTAAGAAATGTTTAAGTATAGGAATATCTCTGTGAAAGTTCCAAAATATTTTACTAATAAAATCAGATTTAAATCAAAAGGACTCTTCTTAATAAAATAACCAAAGAACACTTGGCAAAGTGAAGGTAGCCAATTTGGCCTTCCAGGTAAGAAATGCAGGTGAATTGTGTGATTTCTTTTTCCTAAATTGTAAGTGTTATGATTACTTAGTGAAGAAAATAAACTTTAAAAACTATGTTTAAAAAAATAAATTATACTTAAGAAAAATATTCTGGAAGGAAATTTAAAACACAATTTTTAAAATCAGATTTTGTTGAATAATGGAATTATTAACATTTCTCAATTTGTATTTCCCAGATTTCCTTTAATAAGAATTATAAAATTGAAAATGAATAAATTATTTTAATATCTGAGCTTACTTTTTCTTGCACAGCTCTCTTGGCTATATTGGAGAGAAATGACTTTTCAGTGAAAATAATATTGTATTTTGTTATTTATTCATAGCCTGTCTTATTAAAAATAAATATATTCTCTTTGAAAGTAAGTCAGTACTTAAATAAAACAAACTGGGTATGAAGATACATTATTATCAACCTAACTTTTTAAATCCAAAAACTTTACAAAAGTAACTAACAGTCATAAAATGACAATAGCACAAATTGATCATGTTGATTTTTATGGATCAAACTTTAAAGTACCATAAGCCACAGAGGTTTACTTTCTGTATTTCTGTTTTATTATCGTAGTGCCAGTTTATTATTGAACCTGTAGTCTCCTTACTCTTTAAAAGCTCTCACCAAAAAAACCCCAAACTCATCTAGTTTATAATGAGAAGTACTCAATCTTTAGTCAAACCACCAGAATCAAAACCTCCATTTTTTACAAGGCATACTATCATTTTAGCATTTTACTTGATAAACTATCTGCTTTATGATTTGCCTCAGACTTCAAGCTATTTTCCTGTTACACACTTTTTAATCTCATCACTGCTTCTCCTTGTAATTATTTCTTGTGCTGTTGTAATTTTCAATTGGTCTTTTTTAATTCCACTTTGTGTGTGAGTTGATAGCACACCTGACCTTTAAGGCATCCATTCATTTTGCAGTAAACTCTGGCACCTGCATTTCTCCTGACTTCCTTTTCCAGGATGTTTTTATCCTTACTTCTTACACCCTCCACATTTTGCTCTAAAATAATTTATCATCCCTGTTGTCCTCAGGAATAACTTTTGTTCTAATTGCAAACCTAAATAAATTGGACTCCTTCACTGTCTCTTTGGAAAATTGTCTCTCAGTTGAACATTTCTAATTATGGCCTAGATAGCTCCTAAAAATTAAGGTCAGAACCACTCCATTTCAAGAATGTTCAGAGTATTGTGAACACAAAGAAAATCCTTTTTATGTATAAACAAACCTTTGGCTAAGTTTTCACCTATCATATATTTCCATGAGTGTTTAATTATTTTTTTTTTGAGACAAGGTCTTACTTTGTTGCCCAGACTGGAATACAGTGGTGTGATCTTGGCTCCCTGAAGCCTCTCAGACAATCCTCGCACCTCAGCCTCAACTGGGACCACAGGTGCATGCCTCCATGCCTGGCTAATTTTGTATTTTTAGTAGAGACAAGGTTTTCCATGCTGCCCAGGCTGGTCTTGAATTCCTGGACTCAAGTGATCTGCCCATCTTGGCCTCTTAAAGTATATATAGAGGTAAGCCACCATGCTGGATTATGTTTAAATATTTTGACTACCAGTATTGCTATCCTCAAAACAATGGAAGACTGAATATAGAAACAGACAATGGCCAAACCACATATAAATACAGAATTCTGACCCACCATCTGCAGCAGTCAGCCCAGAAAGCCAGCCTACTCTCTACAAGTCAGATCTGCAGAAAGTCAGATTGCTATCTCTAGCAACCACTCCAGGAGGTCAAACAATAGCCCCTGTAATAATGGGCTCCAAATGGCCACTCCTTGATTAATAACAGCTACCCTAATTTTTGCACCCCGCCCCCCGCCATATCCAACTTAGAAGCAACCAGAGAAACCCAAATATAAAGCCCTAACCAATCACATAGGATACCCCCTCCTCCAGCTTTCTAGTGCCAATAGCCTCCAATCAGGACATTACTGGAGCCTTTCCTTTCACGCTATAAAGCTTTCTCCTCCCCTGCCTGCCTTCGACTCTCTGTCAAATGCAAGTGATGGTGGCTGACTCCCTCACTGGAGCAAGCACTGCATAAATAATCCCTGCTTGCTCTCATTTGGGTGGTCTTTATGTACAATCACACTTAGCCTTCAAAGACTCTGACAGAGCTTAACTTTTAGATATGCTAACAGGGCTAAAATGTCCATTTTATTTTTTAGTTTATTATTACAAGAGATTTAAGGCTTAAACTTCTAAATGTGTCCTACGTCTTTTCCATTAAAATCACACTATTCTGGCTTTGTACTTAATATAATTATTTGCCTTTTTATCTGAGGACTTCTGTTTTATAAATTCATTTATTGAGTGCTTGTTCTGTGTTAGGCATTGGGAAGTACATAGGTCAACAGACATGGTATTAACTAGGTATTCACAGTCTAGTGCAGAGAGGACACTGCCATAATTTTGTAATCCATCATTTATTTCACTGAGTATCGGACCATCACCTTTTGCTCTTACATGTCAAATTTAATAGAATGTGGTAGGTGAATTTTTTATCTAATAGGGAAAGAATGAGTTTTCTCCTCAGGTTTCTACCAGCTCCCACCAGGAGAAGTGGTTCAGGAAGATGAAGTAGCGTAGCCTTCCTGACAACTGAGAACCCCACTGAAATGGTTCTGGTTACCAGAAATAGCAGTCAGATAGCTAAGCTGAAAGGGAACAGATCACCAGGTGCTTAATGGAAACACAGAACCCTCCGTCCTCACCAGGAAGCTTCATTTTTATTCTAGCCAAATACAGGGCTTCCCTTTGGGCTGCTAACAAAGTCTCTGACAGCAGGGCCTATACATCAAAGCTCAGAATTGGTTTAAAGAACAAGAGGAAAGCCATTTGTACCTGTAACTTTTCCCATCTAACTGGCAGACAGTGCTGGCTATTTCTCAAGGGAATCATCTTCTCTTCAGTGGTTCAGCCAGCCTTTCCTCAGGTTATTCTGAAGAAAACAGGAACTCCCACAAGTATCAATAATATGAGGACTTAGCCAAGGTGTTTTCACTCCTGCTTGAAGACACTCAGACTTATGATTTCCAATTTAGAACAAGAATTATTTGTTCCTAATTTACAAGAGAAAAACAACTCTGTTAAAAAGTGGGAAAAGGACATGACAGCCACTTTTCAAAAGAAGACATTTATGTGGCTAACAAACATTAAAGAAAAGCTCAACATCGTTGATCATTGGAGAAATGCAAATCAAAACCACAATGAGATACCATCTCACACCAGTCAGCATGGCTATTATTAAAAGTCAAAAAATAAATGCTGGTGACATTGCAGAGAAAAAGGAACACTTATACATTGTTGGTGGGAGTGTAAAGTAGTTCAGCCATTGTGGAGAGCAGTATGGTGATTCCTCAAAGACCTACAAGCAGAATAACCACTCAACTCAGGAATCCCAAAACTGGATCTACACCCAGAGGAATATAAATCATTCTATCATAAAGACACATGCACATGTATGTTCACTGCAGCACTACTCACAATGGCAAAGACATGGAATCAACATAGATGCCCATTGATAACTTAATAGATCAAGAAAATATGGTACATATACACCATGGACTACTATGCAGCCATAAAAAATGAAAATGTTATACAAAAATTTCAATTACCTACAATCCCCAACAGCTACTGTGGGGTTATTTGAAGATAAATCTGTAGAGATTACCTAAGTAAAAGAAGAGTTTTCTAATCATTAACATAGGGTTGGAAGATCTAGTCAGGAATTGTTTGTTTTCTTTTTGTCTTTCTGCATGAATGAAGGTCTCCTCTATCTTTGATGACCCCTGGGAAGAATGTGCCAGGTGCCCTCAGCGACTCTTCATCAAGTCCTTAACCTATCTACCTCTCAGCAGTTTCCTATTAGCTCATGCTTGCACTGAGACTATATGTTCATGCTTCCAAACTGTAAAAATTAGGTCATGGATGGTGTTTAAGATGATACATTTACACATACATATGAATCCTAATTTGAAGGATTTAATTACACATTCTTTATAACTGTAAACTGAACCAGAACAAGATATTCGTGCTCCCGGCACAAGAAAATAAAGAAATCTATCTTCAAGTCACTTACAGTCTCATATAAAGTGTGATTTCTAACCCCACCACTTTAATGACTAGAAGCTGATTCAACCTTCCTTTCTACTAAACCCGCACCAAAGCATTTTCTATTCTTCCAGATTCTTTATAGGCTTCTACTTGGTAATTAATCCCCCAAGTGTAATATAAAGCAAGGCAAATACAAATATCCAGGCTCCTGGAAGCAGCCAGCTGTGCACATGACCCAGGTAAACAGATCAGCATCTTGAACCTGATTGGAAAACAGGGAAGAGGGATGGGGTGGGAGGAGGAAGGAGAAAAGAAGGCTGCAAAATCAACCAAGCAACACTTCTATTTCCAGAGAAAGCAGAATTCACTGGCTAGATTAAAAATGGCCAACACATTTTATTGCCAGCTTATTTCCACAATGTAAACATTATTAAATGAAAAGAAACAAGAAACCAATTCAGTTCCTGTGTGAATGTAAATAACAGTAATGGGCAATGCAGCAGCACACCATATCTGACCCCCTGGGTCCCAGGCTCATAAACCTCCTCTGCTTATGATGACAACCGCTCCAGGGTATATTATACCCAGGACCAATGAAACTGCATACAAAATTGAACACCTCCCAATCCATGACTCTTGTTCATTCTCTGTGGATCGGAATGTATGATTAGAAGACTGCCTTCTCAGATTTTTGCTCTCATTTCAAATTCTTTCTGGAAAAGTAACTTTCTAAGCAGAAGAATGATTCTCAGTTGTTATCATCGATTGGTTCAGCAAAAAACCTGCAAAAGCCAATTCAGTCAAAAAGCATGTGTTTCTTATAAATCTTTTTAGGATTATTAGAACCAACTAATATGATAACATACTAAAATAATTCCAGTCTATGGAATAACCAGGTAAAATGGTTACTAGAATGGTTAGTAGATCATATGTTGACTGAAAATTACAATCTCATAATTAAATCATTTGTGTTAAAAGAATAATTTTGAAACTTTGCCATAGTCCTTATGCAGTTTATAATCTGGGGAGAAAACAAGACAGCGATGAAACAGGAAAGACAGTACAAACACCTCACCTGTGTAAACAGATTGCAAGTCTATTTTCAGAGAAAAGGAAAATTTTTAAGGAAAGAAGTATTCAAGAAAGACATTTATGAAGGCAGCTAGGCTTTCAGCTAACCCTTGAAGAATGAGGAAGCTATAGAGAAGTGGCAGGGAAATATTCCAGCTGTGAAGAATAGCATGAGTGAGGTACAGATCATAAAATGGTTGCACAAAAGATTAATGAAGAGAAAAACCAATCACCTCCCTATATACTAGGAACAGCCAAATGAACAATATCACAATAAATTGCATTCACAAAAGCCATATTAAAAAACTGCAGGGCCGGGCGCAGTGGCTCAGGCCTGTAATCCCAGCACTTTGGGAGCCAATGCAGGCGGAATGCCTGAACTCAGAAGGTCAAGACCAGCCTAGCCAACATTGTGAAACCCTGACTCTACTAAAAATATAAAAATTAGCCAGGCATGGCAGCGGGTGCCTGTAATCCCAGCTACTCAAGAGGTTGAGGCAGGAGAATCGCTTCAACCCAGGAGGTGGAGGTTGCGGTGAGCCAAGATCATGCCACTGCACTCCAGCCCAGGTGACAGAGTGGGACTTCATCTCCAAAAACAAGAAAAGAAAAGAAAAAAAAATGTAAAGTATTTATAAATAAATCTTTCAAGAAAAGTGTATGATTCAGATAAACATCCTTAAACTAAGTAGAGAGAGAAATCCATTCTTACATAAGGAAACTTAATGCCAATATTGCTGGTAATTTTCATTTTCCTTAATTTATATATTCAATGAAAGTTCAATAAATACTTTTTTTATAGAACTATACTGAACTTGAAAACCTGATCCTAAAAGTTATGCAAAAGAAAAAAGCAATACGAATAGCAAATAAATCTTGAAAAAGAAGAAATTAGTATTTGCTTGGTAAAATACAGCACTGTAGGAAATTAAACAATGTGAGTAAAGGTTCCAGAGATGATAAAGACATCAGTGAAACAAAACAAAGTATTCAGAAGCAATCCAGTTATTTAGAGCTGAAAATATTGAAAGCTGGCATTTCAAAGCAGTGGGAAAGGATATACTATTCAATTTGCCCATGCTGTGTTGAAACAATTGGCTATAAATTTTTCCTTAAAAAAAGTAAGGTTAAATCTCTGCACCACATTAATAACACACATCAATCTTCAATGCTCTAAAGGACTCAATGTGAAAAACAAAATTCAGGTAGTGTAGAAAAAAACCAGAATTGTTTATAACCTTAAAGGGAGGTAGGAATCTTTCCTAAATAAGACGCAAAGCAGAGGTGCAATAAAGGGCAAAAGTGGATAAATCTGCCTCCATAAAAACTTTAAATCTCTACTACAAAAGGAAAATCTAGTCTGGAAGAAAGTGTCTACAAAATATAACACGCATAATGCACTAATATCCAAATTTTTAAACTTCCAGAGGTCTCCCTTCCCCTACCCAAATTCCCAATATAAGCATAGACCAGAAATCAGCGAGCATCGTCATTTGCTCTTCTTGTAAGAACTGGGAAAAACAATCCTGAACTAGAACCAGAGCAACACAGAAGGCAGCATAGCTCAGAGAGCACAAGAAACATAGCACTTTCAAAAATGCAGGTCAGATGTCAGGGCAAGAGGTGTATCTTTTTTTTTTTTTTTTGGTGACACAGTTGTGAGAAACTGGTTAAGCTAAGCTGGGGAAACAGGCTCCATATGACACAGTTTTGTTTCAAAAACCAGATGAGGTATAGCTACAAATAAGTCACAATTTCCAATGCAGAGGAAAAGAAAAGCAACAAGAATGAAATTCTGCTCTAGTCTAATACCCCATAGGAAACTTGCTTTCCTTGGGTGGTCCAGGAAAGCCCATTTTATTCAAAGGTAAGCGAAATAAGTAAAAGGAACAGGCAGGGAACCAATGTAACAATGCAATAAATGAGAGAGAAGAGGCCAGTAAAATTAATTATCAGACAAGTAACACCAAAAAAAAATTAATAAATAAATAAAAGTGTTGCCAAAGAACAGAAAAATCTGTAGCCAAACATTTTGTGAGGAATTTAAAGTGTAATAGCCTCTAGAATGAAACCACAGAAATATATACCTTAGGCTGGGCACAGTGGTTCACACCTGTGATCACAGTGCTTTGGGAGGCCAAGGCAGGCAGATCACGAGGTCAAGAGATCGAGACCTTCTTGGCCAACATGATGAAACCCCGTCTCTATTAAAACTACAAAAATTCGCTGGGTGTGGCAGCACATGCCTGTAGTTCCACAGCTACTGGGGAAGCTAAGGCAGGAGAATAGCTTGAACCCGGGAGGCAGAGTTTGCCGTGAACCAAGATTATGCCACTGCACTCCAGCCTGGCGACAGAGAGACTCCCTCTCAAAAATAAAAGTAAAAAAAAAAGAAATATAAATCTTATAATATCAGAAGTGCTATACAGTTCACACATGTGTGCACACACACACCAACAACAGAAGCAGAGATCTCATTGTAAAATGGTTTTTAACATGTATAAAACCAGAAAATATATGAATGTAATATAAGAGAACTAAGATCAAGTTTATCTGTCATATCAACCACTATAAATGAGTTAAACTCAACAATTTAAGAAAGAATTGTTTGATCGCTAAACAAAAACAGTATATATATATTTAAATCTAAACAAAACTTGTTTAAATCTAAACAAAACTGAAAAGGTTGGCCATTAAAAAGAGGAGTAAGAAATGAAAGCCAGCAGAGCACGGTGGCTCACTCCTGTCCCAGCACTTTGGGAGGCCAAGGCAGGCAGATCACGATGTCAAGAGATCAAGACCATCTTGGCCAACATGATGAAACCGTGTCTGTACTAAAAATGCAAAAATTAGCTGGGCATGGTAGCACATAGTAGTCCCAGCTACTTGGGAGGCTGAGGCAGAAGAATCACTTAAACCTGGGAGGCAGAGGTTGCAGTGAGCCAAGACTGTGCCACTGCACTCCAGCCTGGGTGACAGAGTGAGACTCCATCTCAAAAAAAAAAAAAAAAAGAAATGAAAATCAAATAGAGGCAAGAAATAGACAAGGAAAAAAGAGAAAAAGAGAAAGATCATGATCTTAAGAGATGCTATTAAAAACAGAGACAAAACCTTTTTTTTTTTTTTTGAGACAGAGTCTCTCTCTGTCACCCAGGCTGGAGTGCAGTGGTGCAATCTCGGCTCACTGCAACCTCCACTTCCTGAGTTCAAGTGATTCTCCTGCCTTAGCCTCCCGAGTAGCTGAGATTACAGGTGCATGCCACCATGCCTGGCTAATTTTTGTATTTTTAGGAGAGACAGGGTTTCACCATGTTGTCCAGGCTGGTCTCAAACTCCTGGCCTTGTAATCTGCCTGCCTCGGCCTCCCAAAGTGCTGGGATTACAGGTGTGAGCCACCGTGCCTAGCCACAAAACACTTTCTAAGATCAAAAAAATCACAAGGACAAACAAGTATTTCAAAATGTTTAAAGGTGGGATTCACAATGAAGATAATTTAGGAATACCTATGCTCCAAGCAGCATGGCCACAATGTCTCTAATGCAAAAGACACAGAAGACACAAGATACAGAAACAAACCAGTAGTAGGAAATGCTCACTTTCCGTCTAAAGCAAGTAGATAAAAACAAATCCTGAAAGTCTAAAAACTTGCTGTTGCTAGTTAGTAAAATCTTAAGTATTCTATGCTCAGTTTTGTTGAGAGGATATTTGGCTTAATGTCATCCCATTGGACTGACACTAGAAACCAGTGTAATGTGGGCTTGAGAAGAGCAGAGCTGCAAGTCAGAGTGAATTTCACATTTGGCTATATTCAGTTTAACACCACATAAAAGAAAAGGGGAATATCCTAAAGGCTGCAGGCAGTTCAGAAAAATATTACTAGAAAGGGAGATGGAAAGGGAAAAAATTATTCTTCTGTATCAATGGATAGAATATGTCATCGTTATTTTTTATTAAATGTAGAAAATGTTTAGCCCTATTATTTTATGTTTTCCTTTTATATTTCATTTTGACAGATATATTGGCATTCATAATATCCACGTCATACTAGTATTACAGTAGGTACTGAATTTAGAAATAAATACCTTTATATATGGAGGAACTCAACATTTAAACAATTTAAATAACAATAGTAAGTTATATCTAACATATATATAAAATCCAGAAAACAGTGAAGACAACATTCTTGTTAAGAATCCATGAGCAATTCACAAAAATTAGCTACAAATCTGACACCAAAACATGAATAAATGTAAAAGCACCAAACCGCCAGCCAGAATTGGGTAGGCAGATTTCTGGCTTCCAGCCTTCATCCTGAGTGTCACTACCACAAGTTACATGACAAAAGATTTCATTTAGGTTACCAGCAAGTCAACTTTTAAACAGTGAGTTTATCCTGGATTATCCAAGTAGGCCAAATGTAATCATACAAGCCTTTAAAAGTAGAGCTTTTTCCCTGCTGAGGGCAGAAGAAGAATTTGAAGAAATGCAGAAGATGAGGAATATGTAAAGTCTGTGAAAGATTCCAACCTTGCTGGCTTGAAGATGAAGGGAGCCACATGGAAGACAACTGAAGGAAATGAATTCTGCTAAGAACTGTTGAGGCTGGAAGAGGACCCCAGATGAGAACCTTGATCAGAACCTTGATTTCAGCCCGGTGAGTTCCCAAGCAGGGAAATCAGCCATGCCCACCAGAATGTCTGACCTCCAGCACTCAGATAATAATCAGGTGCTGGTTGAAGCTGCTAAATTTGTGGTAATTTCTTATACAACAAAGTGCATGTGGTTATCTCTGAAAAGAGAAATGAGATTAGGGTCAATGGAAATTTAGATTCATAGGAACAGTTTGAACTTTTAAAAATAAGAATATATTTATGATACTTGCATGTGGAGTTTAAAATTTTGAATTCTAACCTCAGCTCAAGAAGTAGCTTTAAATCTATACACTGATGGTGGGCATTACAAAAGAATAGAATAAAAAGATCAGATAACTATTTCTCAGATTTTAAGTAAAAATACATGAAGATTTGTTTGTTGGTTAAAGCTTATTTATTTTGTTCTAAATCTACTGTTAAACATATGGATACTCTATAAATTTGAAAAATAGATTGATCTTTAAATGAACTAATAAAGTTTTCTCAGAATTTATATCTGAGAGTCTTAGTAGCGTTGGAAATATTTCAACCAAAGAAGTAGAATATCAATAGCAATAAAGAGACTTGTCTTTTTTTCCCCCAACGAGTCAATAAGAACTGTAGGCAGTGATTTATTTGCCCACTTTTTATAGTAAAATGCTGCCAAAGTAGAAATAATTACACTTGGCCAACATATTTTACTGCCATTTAGGTGATCACCCACACATGAATTTATCTTGGCAATCGTAAGTAATATAGTTTTAACATTTTCATACGCTTCATGCTGGAATGATTCTCACACACCTAAAATTACCATATCAGAAGCTATTTCAACCATTCAAAACAAGAGGAACATTGAGAGAACTAATGCCTTCAGAATTTTAGCTCCCTGCCCAAAGGCATTACAGTTGGTAGTTTCAATGTACTCATAATGTTTTCAAAGAATTCGAGTTTAAACTTACTAATGTGAATAACCTCACCTTTATTTTATGGCTCACTATAAAACTAGTTGATTTAGATTTTCAAAAGACCCATATATATAAACTTCATAAAGAGCCAGTTCCATTGTGAATTCTGGCTTTTCTCACATTTTATCAAGAGCGCAGACTCCCAAGAGATTTCTGATAATAACATCCCTTTGATTCAATCCAAATTATCCATATTTAAATAGGTCAACTCAGTCCTTTATTTCTGAATTTTGTCCTCACATAATTCAAAAAAAATGAGTCAATTTGTTATCTATTCATTTCTACAATGTTTATTTTTCTTACACAGAAATGCTGACATAGACATTAGATCACCAACAGGATAAGAGAGGAAAATACTTCCTTATTTTTTTTTTATTTGTTTGTTTTCTGAGACAGAGTTTTGCACTTGTTTTACTGGCTGGAGTACAGTGGTGCAATCTCAGCTTACTGCAACCTCCGCCTCCCAGGTTCAAGCAATTTTCCTGCCTCAGCCTCCCAAGTAGCTGGGATTGCAGGCACCTGCCACCATGCCTGGCTAATTTTTTTTATTTTTATTTTTATTTTTTATTTTTAGTAGAGACGGGGTTTCACCATGTTGGCCAGGCTGGTCTCAAACTCCTGACCTCAGGTGATCCACCTGCCTCCGCCTCCCAAAGTGCTGGGATTACAGGCATGAGCCACCATGCCTGGCCAATACTTCCTCTTTATATAACCTTTTAAATTCTATTAAACAATTAACCAGTGCTAGCTGAGAAAAAAAGTAGAAAAAAAATCCATTTTTTTCTATCAAATGCATGTGATAACAATGACCAAAAAATACAAGAAAATATATGAAAACATATGAAACAACCAAGAATGACTAAACAGTACAAAATAATCAGTTAATAAAAAGTATACCCTAACTTTGAATATTTTCTAAATCACTAAACATTAAAAAAAAAAAATACATGAATAGCTTTGAGTTGCCCTTTTCTGTGGGTTTCCCAGCTTACTTGCTGATTAATCATTTCTAGTTTTTCCACAGGTTATTTACTTGGGAACCCACAGTTGTTGGTTTTTTTTAATATAGTTCCTCAAAAAAATAAAAAGCAAACTGCTTTTAAATATACTTTAGATTTTCTTGGTATCTAAGTCTGCATGTTTAATTATTTCTTGATAAAATCAAGCATGTCTAGTACCTGGTATCTAGTAGGCACTTAGCAAATTTGGAAAACATATGAATCTGATAGATGTGTTGTGTTTCTGAAATCAGAAGTCATAGAATTATTTAATGTCAGTTAAGGATACCTGATCAGGAAATAATCCCATTGTCCTTGTATTCTTTTCTCTCTGACTATAACCCCACCACATTCAGAGACTGGATTTTAGATAATAATAATGCAAAATATCAGATTAGAAAAGAAAGCAACAGGTGTGCTTTATATCAGAAGTAACACAACGCACACACACAGCAAAAGAAGCAGAGAGCTCGTGGTATAATAAACTATAATATTGTGATAGTTGGAGTGGAAACATTCAGATTATCAGGGGTAGGCATTCCGTCCTCTCTCTAGCTAGTCTCCTTCATTCCAGAAAGAGGTGGGTGGGTGGGTGGGTGCAGAAAGATGGAGAGTCTGGAGCTGCTGTTAGAGAGACCCACACAGGCTGTGCTTAAGACCTAAGTGGAACCAATTTTTAAACGGAATTTACCCTACATAAGCTAAACCTGGAGGATTTAAAGTAAAAAAGAAATATTGTTAACTCTAATTATACTATTTAATAAAGAATTAAAAAGATTTTTTTCCAACTACTTTTAGGAACATGTGGAGGTTGGACAAGTCCATCTCTACACTGAAGTAGAGATGTCAGGTAGGCAATTGGATACATGAATTTAGAGCCCAGGGAAATATTAATAATTTATACTACATTAAAATGTAAGGATATGAGCATGCAAAGAATCCCTAACACCTGGCTCTGAATGAGAATGTAGGGAAAGGTAGAAATATCAAGCAATAGAAAGTCCAGGATTAAGCTTTGGTGCATCCTACTATCTAGTGACCATAGAGGCATAAAAGAAGAACCAAAAAGATGACCAAGATGAGGCAGGCAGGTAGTCATAGAGAAGAAAGAGTGGACTCTGATTTTACAGAGGTAACATGAATGTGTTTACAAGGAGGGAGTGATCTGCTGCATTGAATAATGCTGCTAGGTTGAGTAAGTTGAGCACAGGCAAGTGTTTTAGCATTTAACAACAGGAGAGGTGGATGATTTGGACCAGAGCAGCTTCAGGGGAGAAGCAGAAATGGAAGCCAGATTGGGGCAGGTTTAAGAGGAGATGTAAGAAGTCTGCCGGCCACCATGGCTCACACCTGTAATCCTAGCACTCTGGGAGGCTAAGGCAGGTGGATCACGAGGTCAGGAGTTTGAGACCAGCCTGGCCAACATGGTGAAACGCTGTCTCCACTAAAAATACAAAAATTAGCTGGGCATGGTGACGAGGACCTGTAATCCCAGCTACTTGGAAGGCTGAGCCAGTAGAATAGCTTGAAACCAAAAGGTGGAGGTTGCAGTGAGCTGAGATCATACCATGGCACTCCAGTCTGGGTGACAAGAGAAAAACTCCATACAAAAAAAAAAAAAAAATTGTCCTGCCTTTCCTCCCACCGAGACTCTACTTCCTTCGTTTCCCATGACTGGCCCTTTTCAGCTCCTGCACTTCCTCTTTTAGTGCAGCCCATTGGCACCTGAGACACTTCCTCAACAATTCCCACAAATCTCTCACAACCCTGTTTTTCTGTCATAGTTCCCCTTAATGCCCCAACTCTAGATCACACCTACAATCTGCCTCTACTGTTCTCACACCCTGGGCTCCTGGGTGCTGGTGCATGACAATGCTACAGTGTAAACAATGTTGCTCCTAAAGATTATGTCACAATGTGATGACCCTGTACGAGTTCTTGGTGAAGCTCAGCCCCAAAGCCCTCTGATTATGCCTCCTATCCATGCCCACCTCATCATTCCCCTTGACCTTGCTCCTACCTCAGTAAGAAAACTGAAGTCCTTGAAGAACCACTTCCATTTTCTGCTGTCCCTCCATCTCTATGAATTTGCCTATTATAAGGAACATGGCTGTGTTTTGGTCAAGGATAGGCTGAGGTAGGATGTTTACATTTTTTAAGACTCAGCAAGTATAGAGCACAGGTGTGTAACTCCACTTGTTATCACAGGCATGTAGCCATAACATGGGAAGGCCACCACTTTGCTCTAAGCCACTATGGTCTGTAAAAGGTATAATTGCCCTGCTAACACTGTACATGCACTTGTGCTGGCACCTAGAGAAAGAGAGAGCCAAAGCTGTCCATTTTACAGATGGATGAGGGGAGTCAGGGCACAGCACAGCTCAGCTCATGCCCAGAGAAGGAGTTAAGCTGCTGACCTGAAGGCTGGGAAGAGCCACCCATGCAGCTGTGTGTGTGGGAGCCGGCTGCTGAGAGGAGCCACAAAGCCAGAGCGGACAGCCGAGACAAGGCAGGCAGTGTGAGAGAGCTGTGGAATAAAACTCCATTTCACCTGCTCATGACCCCCTGCGTGTTCTTTCAGCTATCTGCTCATCCACCCACTCCCGTCAGACCTCAGCATGGGCTGGAACCTGACCCCAAGCAGGACATTCGGCATAGTTGTGAACCTGACACTTACATACTTATTTTCACCATTCAGAAAATAAGTGTGCCTCTTCCTGTCCAAGCCAGTTCACCTACGGGTCCCCTTAATCCCATTCATTTCTTTTTCTCTTGGACTTGGTTGCTTCTGTTATTCTCCAACTCTTTCCAACACCTCACATTTATCTACAGCAGTTTTCTGCCCTCTTCCCCTGAGTATTAACTCCCTCACCGCCTTCTCTTATCATCCCTTCCCAATGAAACATATTTTAAAATCAGCCCACATTCCCCTTCTCCTATCCACTGCTTCACTCTCTCAAATCTAGCTTCAATTTCTAACATTCCCATGAAATTAATCTCAGACATCAGTCCTCCATATGAACACTTTTGAGTTGTTACATCATGCAACTTTCCTGCTACACTTGACCTATTTTTCTTCAGAGATGAGGTCTTGCTATGTTGCCCAGGCTGGAGTGCACTGGCTATTCACAGACACAATCCCACTTCAGCGTGGGAGTTTTGAACTGCTCCATTTCTGGCCCAGGCCAGTTCACCCCTGCTGAGACAACCAGGGGGTCCCCCACTTCCAGGAAATCACCATATTGATGCCAGACTTAGCATGGGCACCCGGCATAGCAAACTACAGCCCAAAACTCCTGGGCTCAAATGACCTATCTGCCTCAGTCTCTCAAGTGGCTACCAGGCATGTGCCACCATGCCTGTCTTTACTTATTTTTCATCCCTTGAAATTTTGTGCTTACTCAGGTTTCCTGACTCTAAGAGTATTTCCTTCTGTTTCTGACAGTTCCTTCTTGCACCTGTCTTGGTGTTGGCATTCCAAGGTTCTGTTTTTGGCCCAATACTCTTTCTGTATTCTGTTTCGAGTCATATCATCTACTCTTATGGCATTGATTACCACATACACATTGATGGTTAACAAATCTAATTTTTTTTTTAAGATGGAGTCTCATACTGTCACCTGGGCTGCAGTGCAGTGGTGAGATCCTGGCTCACTGCAACCTTTGCCTCCCGGGTTCAGGTGATTCTCCTGCCTCAGCCTCCTAAGTAGCTGTGATTACAGGTGCCTGCCACCACGACCAGCTAATTTTTTGTATTTTTAGTAGAGACACAGTTTCACCATGTTGGTCAGGCTGGTCTCAAATGCCTGACCTCAGGTGATTCACCTGCCTCCCAAAGTGCTGAGATTACAGGCACAAGCCACCACTCCTGGCCCCCAAATCTAAACATTTTGTGTCTCTTTTGTAATTTCCAAATCATGGATCAGTTATCTCCCAGGTATCAGATGTAACAAGGACAAAACAGAATTAACTGCCTTTCTCCTGCCCAAACCCCTGACATTCATTAACATGATCAGGGTTTTAATTAATGAATAAGCCAGATCCAACCTAAGAATATGTAGTCCGGGCAACACAGCTAGAGATCAAACATTTAAGCACCTAGAGGATATTCTCATAGTGTTCCCCTTCTTGATTCTGGCTTCAGTTCCAAATAATTTGCCAGGTGTTAGTCCAACATGGTGACACTTTCCTATGTGGAAAAATAGAGTTTTTCTAAGGAAGGTTTATGATTTGGAGCTTTGCAAAGGAGGTAGTACATGGGCAGGGAGAGGAGGGAAGGCACTACATATCTAAGCTCTAATTCTCTGATAAGAATTGTCTATAGAAGTCAGGCCAGTTCTTGAATGAGGAGACAGACTCATGGCCATTCTTGTGAGGGTGTGGTGTGGCTGGTCCAGCAGCTGTGCCGGGATACACAGATGATGACACGGGACAAGTGGCCAGCAAAAACAGTGGCTTCTATTAACTATCACAGACTTCGACTGTAGACCTGACATAGATTATCTGCATCGAGGGATAAAGAAACTAAACTTCGTCTGTACTACACCAAGGATACGCAGTAGGAAAGTCAAGGTCCAATGACAGAAGTACAGAGAAGCCACTGTGCTCAAAAGGACTAGTGGTCGCATCTGTGCATGGTCTCAAATGCACTGCCAGGGAGCAGCTCTTTAGTGATGTACAAAGTGCCAAGGAAGTGCATGCCAAGTTCCCCACTACTTTCCCAAAAGGACAGGGGAGAGGAAGGTCAGTGGAGTTTAAAATTTCCTAAAAATATAATGATGTTGTAGAAACTGTTTATCAAGTGGAAGAAAAAGGAACCAAACAATGTATCATGGAGACCCAGGCCAGGCTGAGGGATAGGTTGTAGACATTTCTGCTTAGCAAGCTCATGTTTCATGATGACTTGGAAGAACCATCTAGTTTTCAGTGGAAACACAGATGATACACAAAAAAGGAAAGACGAGGTCAAAGGTAATATACATTTTAGTGCTAGGATAAGCCCAAAGAGTCTTTGTCTCAAGTTCAGGATCAAGTTTTGTTCACAGATGCCAAAGTGAGTCGGACAATAAAAGACTGAGGTATGGCCAATGAATCTACAGGCATGGAGTATTGTAAACCACCAACTTCAACAGCGAGGGCAAGGTCACACCTCAGCAAACATATGTGGGTTTCTGCTGTTGTGGTGGGCAGGATGCCATATAAATGCAGCATGGGTCCCACAGGGAAATGTTTGTGGGGTGAGCCAACTCAACCCTTTATAAGATTAGGCTCAACCCTTCTGTACAGCTCAAACAATCCCCTCCTCCGATAGGTAAGGCCACAGGCAGAACAGAAGAACCTCATCTGTAGTGCTGGATGAAGGGAACAAGTGGCTACCATCTTCCTACAAGCAGCAATTTTCCCACCACCCTAACAACTATCAGGGTTAGGTACTGGTGGGTTGAATGCATCCACTTATTGCTCCTTGGCGGAATATGGAATTTTCAGAATAAGGAGTATCACAGTCCTCTCACGATATTCTGATCCAGCAAGTCTGCCAGTGGGAGTTTACTACACAGGCATTGTCCTGGAGGGTGCAGTATCTGCACTAAACCTAAGGCTCATTGTGATGGTTAATTTTATGTAACAACTTGCCTGGGCTAAGGGATACCTGATAGCTGATAAAATAGTATTTCTGGGTATGCCTACGAGGGTGTTTCCAGAAGAGATTTGCATGCAAATTGGTAAACTGAGTAAAGATCTGCCCTCACCAATGCAAGTGGGTACCATCCAATACATTGAGGGGCCAGATAAAATAAAATAATGAAGGAAGAGTGAATTTGCTCTTTCTTCATGAAACATCTGTCTTCTCCTGCCCTTGGACATCAGAAGTCCCAGTTCTCAGGACCATGAACCCCAGGACTTACTCCAGCAGCACTCCCAATTCTCAGGTTTTCCCACTCAAAATGAATTTTACCACTGGCTTTCCTGGTTCTCCAGCTTGTACAGAGCATATGTTAGGACTTCCTGGTCTCCATATTTGCATGCACCAAATCCCATAATAAATCACCTCTTGCATATTATATATGTGTATGTATAGATCCTATCAGTTCTGTTCTTCTGGTGAATGCGAATACACGGATGTATGATGCTGTGTCCCCAGTGGTTAAAATAAACCCCTGGGAACCAAGTGGCGAAGCAGGTTTGATCCTTCTACCCACCAATCCTGCTGCAGATCCACTCAGGTAATTTACGCTTCCCAGCCCTGCAACCTTAAGGTTTGCTTGATGGAAGTTGTTGGTTCTCAGCATGATGATCACTTACACAAGCAGCACAGTAACCTTCCATAGAATCAAAAGCTACAGTTCCCACCTGGTCACCACAGCTCCTTATGTAAGCGAATTAAGAGACAAAAAAGAAGGCTGACTGCCCTTGCTGCTTTTAACAGTGAATAGGACTTTACAGCAACCAATTCTAGCAAGAGAAAAGAAGAAAAGACATCCTCAACCCCAGCCACTGGGACAAGGCTTGAATCACCTCAGCTCTGTAGGGCAGACCAGCTAAAATGTTAACCAATAATGAGAGAAAGTAGAATGGGTGAGGTTCCCAATTATGGTCTCAAGAGCAGCTAAAGTAGGGAGTCCTATTGTTTCTTCTACTGCTAACCCATGGAATTAGTCATTTTCAGAGAGTGTAGCTGGCCACTACTTTGAGGGGAACTCTGTCATGCTTAGATGAGTAGACCTCGTGGTACACAGGGCAGGGGAATTGTATTGGATGCCTCTTCTACACCACTGCGAACCCTCTCACCCAACTTCTGCCTCTAGCTCCTGTTGCAGAGCATACCTCCACACTTTCTGTACCCAGGTTTGTGCAGCGGCAGCCAGGCAGTGCCTCTCCCTAGGGCCATTTTGCATTGCTTCTCCCTTCCTGACCCATGGCTTCGAGGTCCCCCAGCAAGGAGAAATATCTCTAAAAATGTCTCTGACTGTTACTACCAATTTCAGAGAGCTAAACCACTTTGCAGTTTCACTCAGTGTTATAAGACCAAACCACTCCGGTTTAGCCCTGCCAAATCACTCAAGATTTGGATCTTAAGCTACTCTATCTATGCCAGAATGCTCAGTGATGTAGACATTTCTGGGACACGAATGGAGGCCTGGCTTCCCACACCTTGCAGGAACTAGTGGAGTGATAACTGTGATCATGCTGCAAGGCTCTCAGCAGGCATCTTATTCTGGCTTTTGCTGACCTGTACCAGATAATTCACCTTAAGATGTTTTTGGGGTCATCTTAATCTTCTTGGAGGGTGTGGGGGTCATAATGGATTCAAAGGGAGATAGGGAAACTGATTAAACCCTTTTAGAATCAGTTCCAGAACTGATTCAGGCTGCTATTCATATGAAGTTCAGAGCATGTATATGAACAAGGTACCTTCTCAGGTTTAGACTGAAGATCATCTGCTTACAGATGGGCTCACCAGTGCAGAATGGGTGCCACCAAGCAGGAATAAATGGCTGTGCTGACAAACATTGGTATTCTACACAAACCCAGACCTGGTCACAATGCCAAGGCTCTGAATGTACTCCCCACCCCCACCCAAATCCAGCTTACATTACCAGACCAGAAAGAGGGCAACGTCTGCAAAGCATAGCCAGGAGGGTGGATACTCTTCAAGAGGGGCATGGCCAAAGTTAAGAATTCAGCCTGAGATGGATCACCTCTTCTTCGGTTAGGGATGGAGAACCAGCCATAAGCTCAATGGACAAACCCCAAACGAGGGAGATGGAAAATGCAGACCCTCCGTGGGTGGCACAGCAGGGCTTTTTCAAAGACCTGAGGTCACTGCCCCAGCATGGGTCACAACTGATGCTGATTAATGAAATGTCTGTAAAAGGATTATAGGAACTATTGATTTCTTCCCCTAGGCACTGCCCTGTGTCACTGGAATTAATTCAAGTCTCAAATGGCAGAGGATGTTAAAACTGAAGGCAATCCTGTGACTCCTCATCCCAAAGAGGTGTTTGAATAGGCAACCTATTAGGAGCCATTCAACCCAGCATCCGGCAGAATATGTGTGATATATTTTCCATCCTTGGCCCCAGGCAGGGAGGACGTCATCAATACTCTCATGATGATGGATGGCTTTACTCACTATGTCCAAGGGTATCCCAGCAAAGAACAAAACATCTCCATAGCAGGCTGAGTTCACCATGAAATACTTGTCAGAACACATAAACCCACATAAATCCACTCAAGTCTAGAGAGACTGTGAGGATTGGCTGCCACATACAACATTGCATTGGACAGAGTTACAGCAGCATTTCTATTCTAGAGGTTGATAAATCCACCCTGCAGACTGATTTTAGGCAGCCTATGAGCTAAGAAAGGTTTTCACATTTTTAAATGGCTGGAAAAAATTAAAAAGATTTCATGATATGTGAAAACTGTATAAAATTTAAATATGTCCATAAAAAAAGTTTTATTGGAACACGGCCACATTCATTCATTTATGTACTGCCTGGGCAGCTTTCACACTAAATGACAGATGAGATGCTGTAAAAGCTTAAAATATTTAGGATACATCTTAATATGGACAGAAATGTGTCCCTCCAAAAATCATATGTTGAAGTCTGAACCCCCAATACCTCAGACTGTGACTGTATTTGAAGACAGGCCTTTAAAGAGGTGATTAGGTGAAATGAGGCCATGAGTAGCCTTATCCATTGGTCTGCAAGCCAAGGAGGGAGGCTGTGGAGGAACGCAACACTGCCAGCACCTTGATCTTGGAATTCCAGTCTGCAGGACAGTGAGAAAATACATTCCTGTTGTTTAAGTCATGCAACCTGTGGTATTTTGTTATGGCAGCCCTAACAAACTAATACATGTACCTTTACAGAAAAAGTCTGCCTACTCCTTCCCATGCTATAATATCCTCCTGAAATTCCCCTGAGCCTTGGTGTAAAATTGTATGTATTTCTGCTACAATCCAGTGTGTCATCAAGGGCCCAAGACAGGGCCTTACCCTTTTATCTCCTTCCAAGACCCATGGAGAAAGAGCATGAGGGTTACTGCCTTTCAGGGAGGATCAGAATGTGCTGTCAGGGTTGGCTGACTACAGCCACCATGGGTGGTGTCCAGATCACCCAGCAGACCAGAAAGAGGAGCACTGATAATCTACAGAGTTCTGAGCTGAGGTAGAGATAACTCGGGTCTGCACACCATCCTCCATCAGTCATGTGCTTCTGCCCCCTAAAGCTCTGCCTAAATGGTTCTAAGCAGTTTCCCTTCCTGTGGCCACAGCAGCTCCAGGATACTGTGGGCTGAAACATTTCCTCAGGCCATGATATTTAATCCTCTTACAGCTGTTATGATGAGATGCCGGGCTTCTGCGTCTTTCTTCCCCTCCTCTCTCCTAGAAAGACATGAAACATCCTGGGCTGTTTTGTTATCGGGACCATGTCTCTCTGCATGTCTCATTTTAAAGAAAACACTGAGTTGTTTGCCTCTTTCCTGCTCTTACTAAGAGGATGGTTTATCAGCATTTGCTTGCTTTGCTGAAATGTGCTTCACAGATATGCAAACCTCACTTAAGAAGATGGCACCCATGCTAACCCTCTCTAAAACGCAGCAGTCCCTTCAGAACTGCAGCTGCCTTTCATGTCAGCTCCACAATTATCAAGCACAGCCTTCTACCAAACAGAAAATGCAATTTAGCATTCTGCTCTTGCCTCCAAAAATGAGAAAATGCAAAGACAAAATAAGGCTATCTTGAGAAAAACTATCATGTTTGGTAAATACATAGGTGAAGATTAATGCAATTTATTAGTTATGAATTATTGGTATTTATCTATTTTCTAAATAATATCAATATACATTAAATATCAAGAAAGATAAGTCCTTTTTCACAGTCTCTGATAACTACATTAAAAATAAGAGAATAGCAGACAGAAACACTTTGACTATTAAATATTTATTTTCTAGGCCATTAGTATTATACTATAGCCAACAGTCCAGCCTAGCAATTAATATAAGGAAAACAGCTGGTCCCATGCCCACATCTCTCTGGTATTATGTTAGGTACCAGAGCTAATAAAGATATGGTGTTGCCTCAAAAAAGTTCACAGTATCATGGAGAAGATGTGAACATAAAACCACCATGCAAGATCAGAGTAGTTAACACAACAGAGAAGATGCATCTAAATGAGGTCCAGAGAAGCATGGGACTGGGTGGGGTGGAGTCGGGTGAAGAGCTGAAGAATACTTCCTGGACAATGGTGTCACCTAAGCTGAATCAGAGAGAACACAGAGGGTTTAGCTAAGTAAAAAACAGCACAAATAAAACGGCAAATGTGCATGCAAGTACAATAAATGCTTCACATGCAACATAAAAAGTATTTCTATGATAACATAAAAGTGCTTATTACATGTCATTTTGAAGTGGAAAGTGAAGCATCTATTCTTTACAGCTCAATCCTTGCCTGAAATCTCTACCTAGACACAGCCTGACAAAGTTCATATCTACACACACAAAATCTTGTTTGCTTTCTCTATTCTCTATTCACTTGGCCAACAAATACCTTTGATCACCTACTATGTGCCACGCACTGTTTCAGGCACTGGAAATGCAAGAATGAGCAGGAACTACCCTGTTCCTACCTGTAAGGAACTAATATTTGGTGAGATGAAAAAAAAATTAAGTGTTCTCATGCTATGAAAAGAATCCACTTAGACAAATCCTGATGATAAATGACAATCCACTGATCTAGAACTGCTTGTCCAGCAAGGTGCCACCAGCCTCATGTGGTCATTCACATTAAATTAGTTAAAATTGAATAAAATATAAAATTGATTCCCTCAGTAGCACTAGCCAGATTTCAAGTGCTCAAAAGTGCTCAAAAGCCGCATGTGGCTAGTGGATACACAGTAGATAGTACAAACAACAGAACATTTCCAAGTACTGAAGATGCTGTTGGACAGTGCTGCTCTAGAACAGCTCCTATGGGGAAAAACAGTCTCCCATAACTGACAAAAAATTAAATAAGGATTTTGTCAGAGATCCACTGACTGACAGCTGATTCTGTTAGTCAATGAACGAAAGTCTCCCATTACTTTTAAAATTCAGCCCATTCATAATCCTTTCTAAGTTGTGATTTCACCAAAATAAGAGGCAATATACCTTGGATATAAACTTTACATGTGACATTTTATACTTCGGACACAAGACTGAGAATGTGTTTTTATTATCCCCATTTCTCAGACTTCATTAGCATAATAGTAACAGTAAAAGAATAAAGTTCCACAAAAACTTTTATTTTTAATGGAAAGGAGATTTTAAAAGGGATTGTAAGATTGCATATGCAAGACGAAGTGCAGCAGGAAAATCATAACTTAAAAGACATAGAACGGAGGTCTCAGTCAAGCTAGTTGCTGATTTGAAGAAATAAAGGCTCAAACGTACCAGCAAACAAGGAGATTACTGAGACATGGGAATAAAAACAGCCTATAGGCCAGGTGTAGTGCCTCCTGCCTGTAATCCCAGCACTTTGGGAGGCTGAGGCGAGGAGATAACCTGAGGTCAGGAGTTCGAGACCAGCCTGGCCAACATGGCAAAACCCCGTCTCTACTAAAAATACAAAAATTAGCCCGGTGTAGCAATGTGTGCCTGAAATCCCAGCTATTTGGGAGGCTGAGACAGGAGAATCACTTGAACCCAAGAGCTGGAGGTTGCAGTGAGCAGAGATTACACTACTGCACTCCAGCCTGGGTGACAGCGCAAGATTCCGTCTCAAAAGAAAAAAAAAGCCTATAAATGTTAATTTTTGCATCTTGCCCCTAACTTTTATATGCAAAACACCAGACAGCCTGTTTTTGCAATCCAAGTCACCCCCAGGCCACCACCTCCAAAAGAGAAAGATGATCTTTTTAAAGAAACTGGGCACAATATTGGGAAGAAACAGAACAGTCATCGTAAGAGACATAGCACTATGCAAAGCCATTTGTAATTTGGTGTTTTAGAAAGTATCAAGAGCTAAGCCATGGAGGATAGAATGCAGGATTCTTTCACTGCATTGGCCCATGTTGGGGGCTTCTTGGGCCCTGCATATAGAAGCAGAGAGTACAAGTTAAAAGCCACAGAATGGAAGTTGGTTTCAATATTCTTCATTTTATTTATTTAGTTTTTCAGTTATTTTTCCTTACTTACATGTATTCCTGTGAATACATCCTTGTTAAATTAAAAAAAAAAAAAAAAAAAAAAAAGAACAAAAAACCTAATCCATGAAGTCTGGGCTCTCAGTCAGAAGTTTTTAGTGCCTCATTCTTAAGTATGAATGTGCAACAAAGTGTCACCAGATATTTGAGAAAATGATGCAACATAAGGACCAAGATTAAAAAGAAAATATAAAGCCCAAGATTTAAGAAAGTAAACAAATTAACCTGGGGGTGGGGGTGGATAAGAAACAATAAAGGAAAAGAAAAAATTTTAAGTGATATATTCAGAGACTTCTAAGGAGATAGTCCATCTACAAATAATAATATTTGCTATGAAAATGAAAAAATTAGAGAATTAGAAAAAACTCTTAGGAATTAAAATATGATTGCCAATCACTTGGAATATAAGACATTCAATGAAGGATATCTTATAGAAAAGCAGAATAAACAAAAAGAGATGATAGTAATCAAATAAAATCAGAAGAAATCAAGTTTGTTTTCCATCAAACTAACAGATTCCCAACAGAGATAACAGATAAGAGAAAAAAAGAGAATAATTAGATAATTTTCAGAACACTGAGAATAAAGAAAAGATATTAAGGCTTCCAGAGAAGATGGAATAAAAATCACCTGCTAAGGAAAGAGAATCACAAACACTGGATGGTAGATGACAATGTAGTAATGTATTCAAATTTCTGATGGGAGAATCATTCTCAATGGAAAATTCTACATAAGTCAACCACTTAATCATTTATAAGGGCTGATTGAAGACATTTTCAAATATGCATGACTCAGCATATTGATTTCCCTCTTAGGAAGTTAATGAAGGGTGTAATTCAACAAGAGGAAGGACTAACAAAGAACAAAGAAGAAATTAGGCAATGTAGTAAAGAGATGGATCCAGCTGAAAAGACCTATGAAAAAGAGTCCCAGGAAGACAGCGTGTAGCTATCCTAGAGAGCAATCAGTTAAAAGCAGAGAAAGATAAATAAAATAACAAAATAAAATAAAGGATATAAGGTAAGTTTTTGGGCAAAGGGGATAGCAACAGAATAGATGGTATTATATTGATTTATTTTCAAACAAGGCTATGGTAAAGGTATAGAGCAAAGTAAAAAAATAAAAGCAACAGAAACTCCACGTAAGTCAAAGAGTTAAAAAAAAATGAAGAAAATCATTGTGCGTGAAGTGGTGCTCTAGAGAACAATAAGTATCTAATCAGATCAAGAAAACTATTTCATTTCCAAATTATTACCAAACTCAACAAAGAAAAGAGGACAATTATGGTTAAAGAATGGAATCAAATATTATGTTGACAATACAAAACTACAGTAAACAAGATTTGGAAAGTAAGTAGGAAGAGTCAAAAGAATAATGTTATTAATGTACTCATATCACATCATACTACACTGTAGGTAATCAAGAGATATTGTCTATATATAATGAAACAAAAAGTAAAATATTACTTAGAGTTCAAAAGTAATTAAGGAACTAAAACTAGTAATACAGTCATCCCTCGGTATAAGTGGGAGATTAGTTCCGGAACCCAAATCCACACATACTGAAGTCCCCACAGTTGGCCCTGTGGAAGTCACTTGTACTCAAAGTCAGCCCTCCATATATGCAGGTTTTGCATCCTGAGAATACTGTATTTTCAATTCACATGTGGTTGAAAAAAATACACAAAAAGTGGATCCACACAATTCAAACCATGTTGTTGAAGGGCCAATTGTACAGTCATACTGGGATCAAGGAAGAGAAGTTTGGTTTCCTGATTCAAGGATTCCTCTCACAAAACAAGCAGATGTCTAAAACTGATAAATCAAGAAATACCAACTTAAGCATTTTATTTTGCAATACAGAGGTAAATACCAGATAAAATTAGGGAAGGGGGGAATGTTGTTTCTTATTATAAATGCCTCTGTACCATGTAATTTTTTCATCACATGCATGTAATATTAAATAAATATCAATATTAATGTTAAATATTAAATAGCAAAAATAAATAAATAATTTTCATTCTGACTTTAGAGATTATACTCTTAACCACAAAATTAGATTCCTCCACTGAGACAGACTGAGTAGAAAGTAACGAGGAAAAAAATTTTAACATGTAGCATTTTGTAAACCGGTGCCTCAAAATGTTATTCCCAGGCCAGCAGTATCAGCAACATCTGAAAACTTGTGAGAAATTTGATGTAAGTATTATATGCATATGGTTAAAAAAATCAACCATGGACATAGCCATGACACACTAAATCAGAAACTGTGGGGTGGGACCCAGCAATCTGTTTTAATACTCTCTCCAGTAGAGTCTGATGTTTACTAAAGTTTAAGAACCACTGTTATGGACATAGAAAACAATTGGGAAGAACAGACACCCAATTATTAAGAAAACAAGTCCAGAGGAGCAGGACTTCTGTATTCTTGATTTTTAATGAGCAAGTGTTATTTTAATAATAGAGTTTACATTGTGCACATATGTGTGTGTATATATATGTGTAGCAAAATATGGAAAGTTTCCAGAATCATCAAGTACGTTTTATCTCCCCAGAAAAAAACAGAAGAAAAGTCTTAGATATGCTCTCTGGACACTGTAAGAAATCCAAGACAGAGTTAAACATATGTACAGATACAACAAACATTCCAGAACTTGGATCAAAATTCTAAACAAGTACATATACAGCAAGAAGAAGCATTTCCCACAATCTCTCTCCAGCATGACAACCCTATATGTTTCTGATGTTTCTAAGTGCTGTATCCACATAAAATACACTGGCAAGAAAAGTGTTAAATAATCAAAGCAGATTCAATTTCCTCCTCAAAATCTTATTCTAATTCTGGATAAAAGAGCCCAAATTATTTCAAATATGTTCATTATACTGCTAATCATCTTTTTCACAAATCAAAATGTAAATTAACATATTTAATCACAGCCTTTTTAATCCAGTAAGTCCATTCAACTCAACATTTTTTGGATCATATCCTAAAGTAAAGAAAACCTATATAGGTTAGAACAGTTCCCAGTACTTGAGATAAAAGCTATTTGTGTATGAAATACTTAGAAAGAACATACAAGGTGTAGAATTGAAATAACTAAACCAAAACTAAAAGGAGAAAAAAGATGACTTACTGTGATTCGAGTTCAAATTAAAGAATAAAGCAGATATAAAATGACAGGAATGCAGAAAAAAGACAGAGGAAGCCTGCCTGTCACCAAAGAAACCTGATGACAGAATCATAAAATGAAATGGACCTAGAGAAAATGGTGACTTAAAAACCATCATTACATTTGATTTATATAATCCAGCTTAACTCTCTGTTAGAAAAACATTTGGTGCACATCTAGTGGCAATTTTTTTAGCCATTCTTTTTTTAGAAGATTTATTTGCAACAGCAAATACCAGTTAAACTTCTATAGCAAAGGTGAAATATGAGTGTAAATATTCTCTCACTCCAAATTCTGAAAAATTATTTCTTCCCTTGTTTGGGAGAGCAGAAAGTTCTGAGATTTTTAATAATAAAAATGTAAAAATAAAGCATTTATTAAAGCAAAACAAATAAACCCACTTTAACTCTCCAATGCCAAGTCATGGCCATATTAAGTGTCTTTTTTTAGATGACTCCTTTTTTAGGCCATGAAAAAATACTACATAATAGTTGGAATATATCTGTGTTCACAGAAGTACAAGTCGCTATACAATATTCTTTCTGTTTTACTAAAAAATTAGTAAATCATGAAACATTAACCTATATTCAGGGATTAGACACATCACAGATTTCTTCTGTTGTATGGCTATTTCTTCCCTGGACTTACATATCAGTACATCACGTGATCATTATTAGTAATGAAATTTGAATTCAACATTCATATCATTACTATTTAAAAGCCTTAAAATTTAAGTGCACATTTTATAACAAAATTATAACCAAACGTTATCTAAATCTAAAATTGCCTTTAAGCATTTAATGAAAATTATCTATAACATATCCATTTTCTCTGTCATCACCTTACAGACAAGATGTTATATTTCTCTTGTTGATCCAGTAACAAGCTCCTGTGCCTGACACATAGTAGGACTCCCAAAATGGTGGTTGTACAGAATTGAAACCAGATCCATGAAACTATTTTCTTGATTTTCTGTATTTTATCTATTTATATGTCTTAATGAATAAAGTTTACTTGATTATACATGATCCTGAGGTGTTTAATCATCAGCAAACATAATCGCTCACATATTTCTCTAGTTTTAAAAAGCCTTATATTTAGATTGAGCTGAGACCTGAATATATTAAGAGTAGAAGAACTGGATCTGAAATTGAAGCACAAATTTAAGTTAACTGGGGCACAAATACACTAATTGAAAAAAAAAAAAAAACCCCCGCTGATAAGTTGCAAGAATAAACATTAACCTAATGGCATCTTTACCTTTTAATTCAAAAGGTAGCCTGTCTTCTCTGGAAACAGAACAATGCGAGTCACGGCTTGCATGTGACCGCGCCTATCCACAGTCCCAGAACAATCTCAGGCAACAATGAGTTCCAGGATCTCAGGCAAAACAGCCCCTTTTGTGGAGAGGTTGGTGAAAAACATTTATTTTAAAGCATCTCAGTCTCTTTGCTTGGATTTCATGTCTATTTATAAACTTCATGATTAATTTTTTTGTTTCCACCATTAGTCAATTAGCATGATGATTTCACAGAAAGTGGGTTTATTCTCCCAGTTGGAGAGCCTGTCCACTGGGACACCTTTACTCGCAGGAATAAGGTGATTCAAGGACTCCTGTCCTCGGACAAGAGCAGCTCCGGCCGGGTTTATGTCACAGGATCCGGAGTGCAGGTCGCCAGGCGCCCTCTTTGTTCTTGTGACCGTTTTTTTGAAGCTCAACTTCCTCACATCACATGGAAGGGAAAATATGTATTTTATGTCCCATTTTATCAGATTAACTGTTAAGAGTTTTAGGGAATTTAGATTTTCCGAAAGAAGAGTCCACGGAGGCACAGAAATAATCAGTGACTGCCTCCAGTCACCGTTGAGCTCCAGCGTCGTCCATTCTGGGCCCAGGCACGCAGGGAACAGGGACGCACGGCGCCCACGGCTGCTCCGCGACAGGCGTTGGGCCACGGCGGCCAGGAACACACCCTAGCCCCTGAGGTCGGCCTGGGCCTCGACTCCCGGAAGTGAGAGGGCGGCGGCTTGAGGGACAGCGCGCTGGGTGAGGCGCCCGGGGCGGAAACACCTTCCACGGTGCCTCCAGCCGAGGCCCCGCGGCCGCTCCCCGGAAACCAGGAGTTCCGCCCTGGGAGACTCAGAATACCACTACCTGCAGCGACCTTGGGCATCCTCACTGACTGGTCACCGGGACGTTCACAGCTCCCTGGGGGACTCCACTGAGCAGCCAGCTTCGAGACCACTGCTTTGGAACCTTGCCTCAAGAAGTGGCTGAGCAACAGCCATCTCGGCCAGGAAGCGGAAGTGGCCACGCGGAACACAGCCTGTGCAACACCCGGTGCTGCCATCGCCCTCACACGGGGCAGCTGCTTTTCCTTTTAACTTCAGCTCCACGGAGGCCGACGCAGGCGGATCACCTGAGATTAGGAGTTCGAGACCAGCCTGAGCAACATGGAGGAACCCCCCCCCCCCCGTCTCTACTAAAAATACAAACAATTAGCCAGAGGTGGTGGTACATGCGTGTAATCCCAGCTACTCAGGAGGCTAAGGCAGGAGAATCGCTTGAACCCGGGAGGCGGAGGTTGCAGTGGGCCAAGATCGCGCCGCTGCACTCCAGCCTGGCAACAAGAGTGAAATTCCGTATCAAAAAAAAAAAAAAAAAAAAAAAACCAGCTCCACAGAAATGGGCTGATGCCTTCCAGGCCATGGGTCTCAATCCTCCAGGCTTCAGCTCACTCTGAAGAATCTTTGGTATCATCGGGACCCAGCAGCCCAGGGGAACAAAGTGGGAAGCAGCAGGAACAATGTCTGGGCACCAGAAAGCGGAAAAGTACAGGAGGAGAACGAGGAGAGAAGGCAAGGAGCCCAGAGGCAGTTCTGGAACTTAGGGCACCTCTAAGCCCACAGCACCAACTCCAGTAGGGACTTTAGGGGTGGGTGGCACAACCATGATCAAGAATGTGCCTCGGCCCAGGCATCCTTGACTTGGGGTCTCTGGCTCCTTCTAGCCCCATTGGCTGACAAGAAATCCAGCCAGTGGGTTAGAGGTGAGTTACTCCAACTGGAGGGGCAGATAGAAATTTAAAAGTTTACCTTATTGGTCACAACCACGACTAGAAATGTTATGACAGCTACATGCATTGCACTGCAGGAAGCCACTCTATCTTTGGCAGGGATGGAATGCAATACTGGGGACATACTTAAACTGAAAAAAATTCTTTCAAAGCTGAGCACACTCTTACCATATAAACCAGCTTTCCAACTCCTAGGCATTTGCCCAAATGAATTTAAAGCTTGCATCCACACCAAAACCTGCACACAGATGTTTATAGCAGCTGTATTCTTAATTCTAAAACTTTGAAGCAAGATGTTCTTCACCAGGTGAGTAAGTCAGCTGTGGTACATCTAGACAATGGAACATTAATGGGATTCAGGGCTAAAAAGAAATGGGCTATGAAGACATAGAAAAACATGAAGGAAACTTAAACGCACATTACTAAGTGAAAGTAACCAATCTGAAAAAACTGTATCCTGTACAATTCCAACCTTACAACATTCTGGAAAAGGAAAAACTATGGAGGCAGTAAGATCAGTGGTTGCCAGGAGTTTAGGGGAGAGGGGAATGAATAAGCAGAGATTCAAGGATTTTTATGGCTGTGAAAATACCCTGTATGATACTATAATGGTAGATGCATATCATTACACAATTCTCTAAACCCATACAACACCAAAAGTACACCACCAAGAGTGAATCTCGATGTAACCTGTGGACTTTTGTTGATAATGATGTGTCAATATAGTTTCATGAATTATAACACATGTACCACTCTGCTGGTGAGGGATACAGATATGAGGGAGAAGAGTGGTCAGGAATTATACAGGAGCTTTTCATATTTTCTGCTTAGTTTTGCAGGGAACCTAAAACTGCCCCCAAAAAAAAAACTATTAAAAGTGAAAAGAAATATTCTTTGTTGATCTGAAATTCAATTTTAACAGGGCATCCTGCAATTTTACTGCTAAGTATAGCAACCCTGTTGGAAGAACACTAAATTTAAATTATAATGAACATTTTAATATATTGGATGTATTTTGAGTTCCTGCTCCCCCTCCTCAGCAGGCAGAAGCCCCAGTTGAGTAGACGGAGAGATTTAGATGGCCTGGATACCCCAATTACTAGATTCAGTTAATTTGCCACAATTTAGCTCCCTTTAATGAACCAAAGGATTAAAAAGAATATTTTTACAGGAGTTTCTAGACTCCTAAACTAACATTCTTTGTTTACATAGGGCTTATATTCAATCAGAGGCCTTTTTTTGTCTACATGTGTGTTGTTTCAGTAATTTCATTAAATCTGTGAAGTCAGAAATGGATTTCAATTATTTCAGTGCTTACCAGTAATCTAAAGTGGCATCCAAAAACTGCCCTCCGTGAATGCCTGCTAAATTATTCTTCTTCTGTCTCCGATATTTTTTAAATAGTACATCTGACCTTTAATGCAACATGCTTTCTTTTCATTAATAGGGCTCCTTCTTAGAAGCTCATTTACATGATATCAGTATAAATTTTATATTTTATTTATTGAAGGAGCAATTTCCGCCAAACTTTGCAGAGCCATGATTAGAATCTTTATATTTCTGAAGTCACCTGTCGACACAACTGTGCTTGAATAATTACATTTAGCAATCTATAACCCCAGGCAATTCCAGTTGCTACAGCTATGCCTATGCTGAGATTTTAGGTATCAGCACATCACCAAGATAACAATAAAGCTCATAAAACTGAACCTATTATCTGTCAAACATATCTCTGGATACTTGCATCTTGGAGAGAATTCTATTATAAAGATACTGACACACATCACAGCCCCCACTGTCCTCCCTACATGCTTACAATATTATTATTGACAGTAAGCAATGACTAAGGCTTGTCATCTACCATAAATGGCTGATCTGCCTGCGACAGATTTAATTTACTAGCATAAAAATTCTCATTTTCTGCCTACCCAGGTTAAGCAGATGCCTGAGAAGTCACAGAGAGGAATAATTTCTACCCTGGTGGCTGACTATTGGTCACTGATTATAACCGGACATTGGAAATTCTTTGCTGCAAAATATCTATCATGAATATGAAGGGCCTTTCAAGTTATTCATAGTCTTTCTTAGAGGCTTTTATTAGAGGATTTTCCAAATCCAAAAGCCAAGATAAAATAGCTCAGCATAGCATTCATTTTTAATGACTCTCAAGCTAGAACGTAAATCCCTGTTCGGCATGCATTAACTCTCATCAGGTTTTTAACAACTGGCCTAAATCTTGCCTTGCCCACACTGGATGGGAATGCTCACCAGAGTCACGATGGTGGCAGGCAGGAGGCGGATGAGAGCTGCAGATCTCATAGCCACTGACTGGAAATAGGAAAAAGCACGTGCAATTTTAAGAGTGAAGCCAGCTCCTTCATTCCTAGCGTCCTGTACTAGACCTCTTCACTCACTAACCGGCCTTTGTAAGAAAGAGACAAATCACGAGCTTGGCAATTCTCAGTGAACAGGGAAACCCTTAGGGGAGTAAATAGCGGCCAAACATTAAGAACAAATGGTGCAGTTAGAAACCAGAGTTTTGGTCTTAAGTGTCTCTGGAAAGAAAATCTAGAAAATGCATAATGTTCTCTAGCAAAATCTGAGAATTCAGACCCAGACATCTCACCTCTGTCTCATTTGGTGAGCCCTTGGAAGACAATATAGCAATGCCAGGAATAAAAATAAAAATTAGGTAGCCCACGATAGTATGAAACACACTCAAAGACAATAAATAGAACTTCTTATCAATAGCAATTTTTGACATGTGGAATAAATTAGTCACACCATATTCAATAAATACACACATCACACCTGTCTACGTGAGCAATATCATATAAATATGTCCTCTGCGTATATGTGCCTTTGAAGAATATCCACTATAAAAAATCCCACCAGAAGGTAAATTATTAAAAATAAATGAAAACTCCATATTTAGTCGATAGAAAGAAATCATTCTGTGCTTTGTGGCCCATATGCACAAACTTGCTAAAAAATATGTGAGTGTAAGAAGTACTTGGGAACCTTGGATAAAACCAAACTTAAAATTTCATGTCTGGGATGCTAAGCATTCACTGCTCATGAATTACCTGCTACGGGGCATGAAGAACCTTTCTGGAATTTTTGCCTTCATTTGCCCTGGTGAGTGAGCTGAGTGCCTCTTATGAATACTCCATGATGAAGCTCAGAGAAAGTGACTCAGAGAACACAGTGGAACTGTTCCTTAAATGTGGGCTGCCTCTTATAAAGAGGAAAAAAAGGTAAGCTGGTTACTTTGGCTAGCCATTTAATTATTTTTAATTAATTAGCCTCCACATGCTACTCTTGACATCCCTAACCTACACACATGGGTGTAAGGCCTAAAATTAAGACACAGTTTTGCATGCTGTCTTGACATCTGGTAAAACCAGAGGGCCTTCAATGGCCTTACCTCAAGTTCCCCTCCCCACTATGCTCCTGTGGGAAAGATCCTTTAGCTAAAGGACCCTCCTTATCATGGGACCACACATGTCCCTGAGTAGCAGGCTTCAGTTTCCTGCCAGCTGAAAAAGTTACTCAAACAAGCCAATCCCATCACCCCATGGGAGTCAAGTGTCACCTCCTCCTCCTGTTACCACAAAGCATGCCTTCCCCAGCCCTGCTGGACACCTGTCCAGTGTCAGGTGCCATGAGTTTGGCCATCTCTGTAACCCTAGGGTGAAAAACCCTCTTTCACCAACAGGGTGAATAGGACGTGGTTCAAACAGCTCATTTCACAATTGAGTGACTGAAAATTCCCTTGAGCCCTCCCCACTTGAACTCTGAGCCACTGGGAAAGGTCACCTAGGGGCAGGACTCTCCTTATGACGCCTTGCCACAGAGTGGATCTCGAATCCTCTGTTTTCAATTTAAAACACATTGGTCTGGTGAGGTGGCTCGCACTTGTAATCCCAGCTCTTTGGGAAGCCAAAGCAGGGGATCCCTTGAGCCCAGGAATTCAAGACCAGCCTAGGCAACAGAGCAAGATCCCATCTCTAAAAAATTAAAAATAAAAAAGTAGCCGTGTATGGTACACATGCCTTAGTCCAGCTCCTCAGGAAGCTGAGGCAGAAGGATCAGCTGAGGCCAGGAATTTAAGGCTGCAGCGAGCGATGATCATGATACTGCACTCCAACCTGGACAACAAAGTGAGACCATGTCTCTAAAAAAAAAAAAAGAATAATTGTATCTTGAATCTTTTTCTCTTCTTGAATTGAACAATTTCTCTGAACACATGAGTCTATGGAAGAAACATTTTTCCTCTGTTAACAAAACCCTTTCAGACAGTTTTCTTTCAGGTCACTTTTGTACCAAACGCTATTCTTCCTTCCTCTTTTTTTCATGCTTCTACTGTTGATTTTAGGAGTAACCTTTACCACCACCGACAAATTATACTCTTATCTTGCCAATGAAAATTCTGAAACTTTCCCTGCAGCAGTCATTAAATAATAAATACTTTACTGCCATGATTTTATCCATAAACACTCAATGGTTTACAGATGCATTTACAAGGATCCCCAGGAAACTACGATTGATCACATCTATGCCAGTTCTCCACATCCCCTGACCACGCTAACTCTTCTCTAGGCAGAGATGTGACAGTCACCACTGAGCCAACTTCCAGGGAGCGCAGGGGTTCTCCTGACAGCAGTAGTTGCTAGGACGGCTGGAAATACATATCTAGCTGGCATGCCCACTGACGCGTGTCCATGGCCCAGTGCAGCTCCCAGGGAAGCCTGCTGCTGCACCGTAGGCTCCATAGCAGGGAATGTGCTTCCAGGACCACCAAACCCTTCAGGTTCCAAGAAGAAAGCAGATAACTGGAATCACTTATAACGGCCCTTTGGAACCCTGCTCCTTAGCACCACTACCAAAATAAATGCGATTATAGTCAATTCAAAAGTTCTTTCTTCAACTTCTCTTATTTTGACAAACACTTATTGAAGAGCTATTATTTAGCAAGTATTGTCCCAGATTCTAAGGCTACAGTACCGGATACATTTCAGCGTTCTTCCTCCATTGGCTCACAATAGTGGGTGACACAGGAAAGGAAGCAGTTAAAATACTATAGAAAAAATGGCGAGGGGACGAATTGTGGTACAGCCAGACAATGAAATATTATTCAAAAATAAAAAGAAATAAGCTATCAAGCCATGAAATGACATGGAGGCATCTTAAATGCAATTTGTAAATGAAAGGAGGCAGCCCGAAAAGCCTTTGTCCTGCATAACTCCAACCACACGGCATTCTGGAAAAGGCAACACTATGCAGAGAGTAAGAGGATCAGGGGCTGCCAGGAGCAGCAGAGAGGCAGGGATGAACAGGCAGAGCACAGAGGATTTTTAGGGCAATGAAAATACTCTGTATACTATCACAGTAGTGGATACATGTCATTATTCATGGCAAAATCCATACAGCATATGACATCCAGAGTGAACCATAATGTAAACTATGGACTTTAGTTAATAAACATGTATTAATATTTGTTCATGCATTATAACAAATATCCCACATTAGTAGAAGATGCTAATAACAGAAGAAACTGTGTATAAGGAAGAATATATAACAAATCTCTGTACTATTTGTTCAATGCTTCTGTAAATCTAAAATGGTTCTAAAAACTAAAGTCTATTAATTTAAAATTTAAAAATGTATAGAAAGGCCCATTTTAGCACCACTCCTGACATCTAATAATAACTAATAATGACTGTTCAATGTTACACGGTCTTGTTGGCACTTAATCTTCTCAGCAACTTGCTACTCTCCCCATTATGTATATAATAAAACTAAGGCAGTAAAGTTTAATTTTTTGCCTGGATTCACAAAGTTTGCTATTGGCTGGCCTTGGTTTGACTACAGAACTCAGGTCTTAATCACAGCAATCTGCACTTTGCCTCTTCCCTAAAAGACACCATATAAATTCCTGTGAAATGGGGGAACTATTCACCTTGCCTTGTGTGGAACTGAGGTGGAATCATGGAGTTCTTACTGTGTTCAGAGTATTAATGCTATTTAGACCATGGAAGACTGGAGTTCATGCCAGACATGCCCAGTGTAAAACAGACCAGGCCTAAGCTGGCCAGGACTACATATGATGACTCATCTAGACCAAACCTCTTACCAGCCATTGTTGATCTGGACAAATGGAGAAAGGCTCTTTGATGATAATAATATTTTATGAGCAATAATCACTTTAAATAAATGACTAAAAATTTAATAACTTAAAGCTAATCTTTAGAATATGAAGCTATGATGTACCCCCCCCCCAAAGGTTGTATTAATCTCCCTAGTGCTGTCTGGTACCAATATCCCACTTGTAGATAATGAACCGGGCTCAAGCAAGTCCTATTCCAGTAGCCTCACCAACGCAAAGTGAAATGGAAGAAGCCCCAAAAAATAGTAGCAGAGGACTCTAGCTGCATAAAGATGCATGGCCACAAGAGAGCACTGCAGACACAATGTGTAATGCAGATCCCCACAGGTACCCAGGCGGTCACTCTGCAAAGAGAACCAACGGGCAAAAGTTAATTTGCTTTCCAATTTTAAAAGACAAATCACGACATAATCTACAGTAGTAACTTAATCTATATTTAAATCCCAACATGCTGCAGAGCTATTTTGTATTATTCAGAATTAGAATTATTTCCCTGTTTCCAAAGTAATATTTAAATACTATTAAACTATATCTTACTTGTGTAACTAAATGTATTATATACCAAGCAATAAAATTGCTAGTCAAATTTAGCATGGATTAAGTTATCAGCGAATGTCATGCCTCTTCAATTCTGCACACTTGTCAGCGTACCATTCTTTCACTTAGTAGGAACGTGTTACAAACTGTCATTAAATAGATATGATAAATCATCATCATCAGAACACACCCTGCAGTTCTTGGGATAAGGGATTTTTAATATGAAAACTTTCTTGAGTGTTTTCCTACTGTAAGAATTTTTTAGTAGCTTTTCGCCTGTATTTATGTGATTCAGGCTTTGATCCCAGGAGACTGTCTTAACTCTGCAAATGCCAGGGGATCCATATTTATATCATAGAATGGGCTATGGCAAATCAAGCCAGTAGCACTGGGTGGGGCCAGTTTAGTTTGTTCCTTAAATGAAAAACAGAGCTGTGCATTAACTCACAAGACCAGCCATGCTAACCAAGGAGTCTCCACATTGTCAAGCTTAATCAAGAGCAGATGGGTTTTAAAACACACCTGTAAATTTTTATAATGGGGAGATGAAGGCAAGAAAGTTGTGCTTCAAAAATGTTTTAGAACCCTCACATCCATATGTGGAAATATAAATTAAAATATCATTGGAAGAGTGATAAAAAGAATTTGTGCAGAACCACAACATTTTGACACTATTCGAACAGTAACATCTATCTTAATGTTTGGCAGAAAGTATAACATCAGGCATCAGGTTTTGTTAAATTTTAGTTTGTGACTGAGAATTAAACCACGATATAAAACCAAATGCATTTACAAATAGAATTTAAAAGTTTTGTTGAGTCATGCAAGAATTTAGTGTTATCATATTATTAATACCTTCATGAATACAGCTACATTTAAACCCTGTAGACGTGGGTATACATAGCAACATTTTTTTCTCTTTATTAACAAATAGAGGAAAATTATATGATACTGTTTATCTAATTTCCTGCTTCACAACCCTCTTTTAATTTCTGACGTTTGTTTATGTCTGAAACAGAAGAGCAACGCGCTTGCAAACGCCCCTGAGTTATGCTGTAACACTTCTGGAACCCTTAAGATTTGAGCGTCTCGTGTGGAGAGATTGTCAGTATGCAGTGCCCTCTGCTGGCCACTTTATTAAACAATGCAATAAACAGAATTCCCGAGTGTTAATGTTACAATGTGAGGGGGGAAATCTAAGATTCTTTTGGAATTAGCCCTTTAATTCCGGAGAGTCACCATTCACTATCATAGTTCCTTAGTGAACAGAGATTTACTTTTATGGAACAAAACAAGTGCAAAGCTACCTGATACAAAGAAACATCCACTGCAAAGAACAGAACACATTTAGAGAATGAGACGTCTTACGCCTCTTCAGATCTCAGGTCCAAAGTCACCCCATCTGTTCCCTCTTTCTCAGTCTTCCTGCCCCTCCTCCATGTCCCACAGCCTCCCCGTGCTTCCACTTACCATTTCTGCTGCAATCCTTCAGCTTGTATCTTCGTATTGGAACTGTGAGCTCATCCAGCAGGGATATGTGTCACTCCTCCTGGAAGCCTCGGTCATTATAAAAATTCACTAACTCTCCATCCAGTTTGGGTTTTTTCAAAAGCTGTAGAATTAAGCACAGGGCGAGAATCGGCAGTGTTGCCATGTGCTTCCTGGTGATGAATTTAGAAATTTGTCCTGGACCCCAGAAGTGAAGTTTTTCATCATGAAGAGTGATGAGCACAATATGTGTGATATAATAAAACTTTAGCTGTGTATTCAGTAATTTTAAAGAAGAAAATTAGTACAACACTGCTGCTAAGACTTAGATGGGATTCTGCATGCAATTTTCATTTGGGTTCCAGGCCAGATTCTTGGGTTCAGAGGCCAGTAACAAGGGGGAAGGAAGGGAGAGAAGGTAAACTTCTGGGCCAAGGGTCAGGGGAGGTGGAGGCAAACCTCTGAGGCGGAGAGGGGAAGGCAGGCCTCTGAGACAGACAGAAATCGGTCTGGGCTCCTCCGCAGGGCTCAGACTGACTCAGTGTTATCCAGAGTAAAACAAAAGGGTCATTTTAATAAATCCTTGAAATTCACGTCTTTCCAGGTGCTATAAGACCACTGAGAAGACAGAAAGATTAAATCTTTGTCAGTGAATATTTAAGCAATATACCATGAGGCCTTTCAAGTGAGAAACAAAACATAGTAATTATAAAGATAAAATTGTGCAATTCGACTACATTAAATAACAAGCCTTTACTGTGCAAAACAGCACTACCTAAATGTCAAAATACAAGTAACAAACTGGGGAAAGCATCTGCAACACATAGGGAGAGGCTACAGTCCTTACTATTTAAAAAGTATTTATGCAAACTAGCAAGAAAATTAATGCCAGTGGCCGGGCATGGTGGCTCATGCCTGTAATCCCAGCACTTTGGGAGGCCAAGGCGGGTGGATCACCTGAGGTCAGGAGTTTGAGACCTGCCTGACCAACATGGTGAAACCCCGTCTCTACTAAAGATTCAAAAATTAGCTGTGTGTGGTGGCGCATGCCTGTAATCCCAACTACTCGGGAGGCTGAGGCAGGAGAATGGCTTGAACTCGTGAGGCTCAGGTTGCAGTGAGCTGAGATCGCCCCACTGAACTCCAGCCTGGGCAACAGAGTGAGACGCTATCTCAACAAAAAAAAAAAGAAAGAAAGAAAATTAATGCCAACAATGTAATATGACACACGTGAGCAATTTTCAAGAGGAAGGAAATTGTTTCTAAACACTTGTCAATATAGTCAACATCACTAATAATAAAATACAAATATTATACCTACTTAATCTAACAACTATCAAATAGGTAAAAATAAAAATATTTTATAAACTTTGTACATTAAAGCAAATGACCTCTCTAACACACTGTTGGCAAGAACATTTATTTCTACAACTTTCCCACAGGACAGTTTAGCAATAGCTATCATAATGCACCTTGCAAGCATGCCCACCACGTCTAGTGATTTTCCCTACACATCTATTTCCATTGGTACAAGGATATTCATAGTATTATCATATTTAATAGCAAAAAAAAAAAAACTGGAAACAACCTAAATGTCCATGAGTGGAGGCTCAATAAAGAAATCATGGGCTGGATGTGGTGGCTCACGCCTGTAATCCCAGCACTTTGGGAGGCCAAGACAGATGGATCACTTGAGGTCAGGAGTTCGAGACCAGCCTGGCAAACATGGCAAAACCCTGTCTCTGCTAAAAATACAAAAATCAGCCAGGTGTGGTGGTACACACCTGTAATCCCAGCTGCTTGGGAGGCTGAGGCAGGAGAATCACTTGAACCTGAGAGGCAGAGGTTGCAGTGAGCCGAGATGGTGCCATTGCACTCCAGCCTGGGCAATAGAGGAAGACTCTCTCAAAAAGAAAGAAAGAAAGGGAGAAAGGGAGAAGGAGAAAAAAATAATGGTACACCAACATTTACAGAATACCAACATTTACAGTGAGAGTAAGATTATATATACTAATAAGGAAAGATGGCTGAGACATTATTAACTGGAAAAATGTGCAGAATGAAGAAGATCATACACTCTCATCTTGTGTTTACAAAGCAGATATATGTGTTTATCAACAGCTTTGCTCTGGAAAAGTGTGGAATGGCCTCTCGGAAGTATGGCTGGGAGGAAAGAGATCAGGAGACTGAGTTGCACTATATAGAATATACTCTGGCACTTCTTGATTATTTTTTTTTACCATATCATTATATTACTCTCAAAAAAATAAATTTTAAAAATTGTATTTTGGGAGGCTGAGGTGGGAAGAGAGCTTGAGCCTAAGAGTTGGAAAAAACCCTGGGCAACATGGTAAGACCTTGTCCCTATTTAAAAACAAAATCATATTAACATTTCCAGCAATTTCATCTACAATGTGAATTGCATATGTGCAGTAACAATAAAGTCTTTCTGACATAGCTTCTAATTTATCAGACACAGCAAACAGGGTGCAAGGATGTTCAGACTGAGAAGACAAGCGCTTGGCTCCCCAAGAAGGGGCTCACGGTGACTGGAGAATGAGAACTGGATCCTAGACTCTAGGCAAGGCTGTCCACCCCTCCCTGACCCTACTCCCTTAGGAGTGGAGCCTTTTCAGCAGAGGTGTCAACCTGAACCCAGTTGTCCAACAGGGTGCAGGGGTCTTAAAAGGCAGTAGAGACAATGACTCTGGGTCAGACATCCTCAGTTGCTCCTAGGTAGATCACTATGCTCAGCAAACACCCAGGATCTGTGAATGAGGAGAGTATCTCTCCAGCATGGCTTACAGAGAAGCCCCTGAAAGTCCCAAGAGGCCACTGCTGGGTGTGTGAAACAGCTGCACTGGTCACCTGCGGAGGCCTGTGACCAAAGATGCATGAGTTTTTTCTAAAGGTGTCTCTATCCAGATAAAACACAAAGTTAGATAGGCTGATTGATGAGGTTTGGGCACCATTTTTCAATGATTCAAAAGAAACAAACTGTGCTGACAACATAGGAGTGTATGAGAATTATTTCAGATGAGTTCATCAGCAGTCTTTGTATTAGGCCATTGTTGCATTGTTATAAAGAAATACCTGAGACTGGGTAATTTATAAAGAAAAGAGGTTTAATTGGCTCACAGTTCTGCAGGCTGTAGAGGACACGACTGAACATGGTGCCGACATCTGCTCAGATTCTAGGGAGGCCTCAGGATGCTTATAGTCACAGCAGAAGGTGAAAGGGGAGCAGACCTCTCACATGGCAGAAGCAGAAGCCAGAGCAACGGAGAGTGTGAGGTGCCCACACTTTTAAACAACCAGATCTCATGAAAATTCACTGTCATGAGGACAGCACAAACGGGATGGTGCTAAACCATTTATGAGAAATCCACCCCCATGATCCAGTCATCTGCCACCAGGCGCTACCTCCAACACTGGGGATTACATTTCAATATGAAATTTGGGGGGGACACACCTCCAAACCCTGTAAGTGTTCAAACTTTTTGATTATGGGTCCTGCCATAGAAAACTTTTGAGCATGTGCTTGCATTCTATGTATATTCACATAAGCCTATAGACTTATCACTGTACTCAATACTGTGCATATTACAAATCAAATACAAAACAGAAATGCTTAAAGTGAAATATAAACTCACAGTTTTCCTGCTCTCATACTCACCATTTGGAAATACCAGCTGTGAACGGTGCCTCTCACACTTCAGATATCTGTACACTGTAATGGGTTTTTGGTGCATATGGGGACTGCCATGTTTAGTGAAATCTTAAGAAAAGTTATAACAATGTTTAAGACTAACATTAAATGTGAAATAATCTCTCTTTCCTGCCACGGAGAAGCATGAAATCCAGTCCAGTAGACTGCCCGATTCACGGGATAGCTGGTTACTCTACCTCTGGTAAATAGAACCTTCTGATACAAATTCATGGTCCTCTTAGAAGTTAGTGACTGGTGACCCCCAGCTAGTTTTGCACATTCAGCTTAATCATTATCATGGATGCAGAAATTGTACAGAAATTCCTGCTAAAAACCACTTATAGGATTGGAGAGATGCTAAATGGAAGGCCTCTCAGAGTCAAAAACTGAAAGTTTGAATTACATAAATTTAGGAAATCATGGAAAATAAATTCCTTGTCCTCTCTTGGATTGATTTGACTCTGCAAAGTATTTCTTCATTACCTGTGGCAGCATTAGGATGTGGTTTACAATATTCTCAGTAACACTTCATTGATTTCATTTTCTGAGTAGTGAAGAAAATCATCAAAGATGGGAAAGAGCTAAGCTCCCAGTGTGCCAGAGCTTGGTCTCTTTAATAAATCCTAATATTATATCCTCAACAGTAAAAACTGTAATTATTCAGTTGTAGGTGGCAGATTCAGGCTAGGCCAAATAGTAATATATTCCCAAACCACCTCATATCACAGAATCATCTTTACTGGCTTTATCAACAACATGAAGAAATGATTTTATCTCCGTGTAAATTTATGCAAATAGCTCCTCCATTAGCAATGTGTTTTGGTAGAGTTTTTAAATGTAGTTTCTTTCTTTTTTTTTTTTTATTGCATTTTAGGTTTTGGGGTACATGTGAAGAACATACAATATTGTTGCATAGGTACACACGTGGCAGTGTAATTTGTTGCCTTCCTCCCCTTCACCTATATCTGGCATTTCTCCCCA
>CAUYQU010060812.1:0-21646 GCA_963574635.1 Cheracebus regulus | reverse complement strand
TTGGATCTCTCTCCGCCCGGTGATGAAGTTTTTCTGTTTCTTAGTTTTCCTTTGGCGGATGCTCGTTCCCCACAGAGCCAGACCTTCCTGGGTTCGCTGTGCTTGCTGTGAAACTCTCAGTCCTCAGCGCTTCCAATTGCTGTTTTCCTTGTGGGGTTGGGACCAGCCGAGCCCATCCGTCCCATATACTCCGCACTGGGAAGCGCCGCGCTGGGGCACCGGCAAAACAGCCGCGCCGGCCAAAAGAGTCACGCTGGCGACCCGTGTGGCTCCTCTGCCGGGAATCTCCCAGTCTGTGGGCAACAAAAATTCGTCGAAGAGTGCGGCGTCCACTCGTTCTCTGCGCTTTCACTGGGAGCTACATTCCTGAGCTGTTGCTAATCGGCCATCTTGGATCTCTCCCGATTTGTTTTTATTGAGTTATATTTTTTCAAATGTTCTATGCTGTTTGACTTGTTTTAAGAAAAAGAAGATTTTTCCTCTTCAGTTTTATTGACACTTATATAAATAAAACATATTCACTTAAGCTAAGTTAAAAAATATACATAAGCAAAAGACAAAATCAACATTAATTTTATCACTATCACTAATGTCAGTATTTTGGTCATTGTTAACATCTTCTTAATGCAAATATAACTTTTTGTGTTTAAGAAAATTATAAATTATATTTTGCTATTTTATTTAGCATTACATTAAGAGCAATTTTTCGTTTCAGTATATATGCTCCTCTTATTTTTAATGGCATGTAATATGAACAGACAACTATATAACCAGCCTCCATTGTAGAGCAACTGTATCCCCTCTAATCTTTCCCTATTTTAAACAACACATCAGTGACTGAATCCTCAGCACATTCTCAAGCACTTCTTTATGATGAATTCCAGGAATTAGAAATTTGCACTAGTTGGTTGGTCCATTCCAAGACACATGATGCTTGGATGTTTAAGGTCCAGCCACTCACCTCCTCCTCTGCACCAGCTCTAACTTGTAGAGGCAGAGGAATGGCAGGCCCACATGGAAAGCGGGCACCACCCTTCACTGTGGCTCTCTGGTAAAAGCTGGATTGAAGTGGTCAGGCCTCCTACTTTCCATCCCACCTCTTGATTTGCAACCTTAGGAGAAAGTGGTTGGGCAGAGCAAACACTGAACTCTCTCACCCAACCCCTGCCAGAAAGCCTACAAGTCTTCCGGTATTTAGCAAAACAGAGAAGGCAAAAGAGCATAGCATGCCCTGGGTCATCTGAACTATGCCTAAATAGGAGCAGAAGGCAATGAAGAGCCCGTCACCCATAAGCAGCAAATGGTAGAATATAGACTTTTGAAAGAAAACTAATAAAATACATTATACAATAGGTGTCAGGTGCTCATTAATCAACTTAGCTGGTCTTGTTTCTTTGGAAGAACTGAGTAATAGAGAAAGATGAAGACTAATTCTCCCATTGTGCTTCTCCAGTAGAGAATGAGTATTGGCTAAGTCAGGGACCAGGGAGAGGAGAATTTTTCCTATCTTATTGTGCTGGGCAAATTATTATTCTCCCAAGCCATTTGGTTTCACATCCAAAGCCAAGGTCACTCAGAGACAGCACCAGTAACAGTGTGAGCCTAGTGAGGGCTTTGCTTCAGGCAAACCTGACCCTGCACTTGTATAACCCTGCCACTTACCTCATCTTAATCCTAGCCCCAAATCTATTTATTGATAAAAACAAGCCTCCAGCTCACAGGTCAGAGTTTGCCATTTGGTTTTTTTTAAAACATTCTATTCAAATATCATTTATCTGAGTTTTAAAAAAATATGTTCATAGTTTATTAAGGAACAAGTAGTGTTCTGTTACATGAGTAGGTTCTTTAGTGGTGATTTGTGAGATTTTGGTGCACCCATCACCTGAGCAGTATACACTGTACCCTATTTGTAGTCTTTTATTCCTCACCTGCTTCACACCCTTTCCCCCTGAGTCTCCAAAGCCCATTGCATCATTCTTATGCCTTTACATCCTCATAGCTTAGCTCCCACTTATGACTGAGAACATATGATGTTTGGTTTTCCATTCCTGAGTTACTCCACTTTGAATAATAGTCTTCAGTCTCATCCAGGTTGCTGTGAATGAATTCATTCCTTCTTATGGCTGAGTAGTATTTCATATATCACAGTTTCTTTAGCCACTTATTGATTTATGAGCTTTTGGGTTGGTTCCACATTTTTGCAATTGTGAATTGTGCTGCTATAAAAGTGTGTGCAAGTATCTTTTTCATGTAATGACTTCTTTTCTCTGAATAGATACCCAGGAGTGGGATTCTTGGATCAAATGGTAGTTCAACCTTTTTTTTCTTTAAGGAATCTCCACACTGTTTTCCACAGTGGTTGTACTAGCTTACACTCCCACCAGCAGTGTAGAAGTGTTCCTTGTTTACCACATTCATGCCAACATCTATTTTTTTTTTATTTTTTGAACACGGACATTCTTGTAGGAGTAGGGAGGTATAGCATTGTAATTTTGATTGCATTTCCCTAATCATTAGTGATATTGAACACTTTTTCATATGTTTGTTTGCTGTTTGTATATTTTCTTTTGAGAATTATCTATTCATGTCCTTAGCCACTTTTTGATGTGTTTGTTTTCTTCTTGCTAAGTTATTTGAGTTCCTTGTAGATCCTGGATGTTAGTTTTTTGTCAGATGTATAGATTGTGAAGGTTTTCTTCCCCTCTGTGGATTGTCTATTTACTTCACAGACTGTCCCTTTGCCATGGAAAAGCTCCTTAGTTTAATTAAGTCCCAGCTATTTATCTTTGTTTTTATTGTATTTGCTTTTGCTTTCTTGGTCATAAAATCCTTACCTAAGCCAATGTCTAGAAGGGTTTTTCCTATGTCATATTCTAGAATTTACAGTTTCAGGTCTTAGAATTAAGTCCTTGTCCATCTTGAGTTGATTTTTGTGTAAGGTGAGAGATGACGATCCAGTTTCATTCTCCTACATGTGGCTAGCTGATTATCCTGGCACCATTTGTTCAACAGCGTGTCTTTTCTCCACTTTATGTTTTTGTTTGCTTTGTCAAAGATCAGTTGACTGTAAGTATTTAGGTTTATTCCTGGGTTCTCTATTCTGCTGCATTGGTCTATGTGCCTATTTTTGTACCAGTACCTTGCTGTTTTGGTGACTATTAGTAACTAGAGAAAATTCATGTCCAAATAAGAGACATTTTTTATAGTCCCAGCATGGTATTATTTGAATTTTTTTTTTTTTGAGATGGAGTTTCACTCTTGCCACCCAAGCTAGAGGGCAATGGCATGGTCTCGGCTCACTGTAACCTCTGCCTCCCAGGTTCAAGCAGTTATCCTGCCTCAACCAGCTGAGTAGCTGGGATTCCTGGTGCCCGTCATCATGCCTGGCCATTTGTATTCTTAGTAGAGATGGGGTTTCACCATGTTGACCAGGCTGGTCTCAAACTCCTGACGTCAGGTGCTTCACCTAACCTCAGCCTCCCAAAAGTACTGGGATTACAGGTGTGAGCCACCATACCCAGCTTGAATATTTTTATAATGTTGTGAAAAAGAAATATGTTTGTACAAACTCTTCAAGTAAGCCATACTATGGAATGGAGTTGATAATAAAAGTGAAATAAAATAGGGAGTGAATGTCACCTGAGGATGCAGTGAGGCTTTAGAGTTAATTTTTAATAGGACAGAACAGGACATTCATTAGAGTCTTCTGGGGACAACAGCTGACTTATCCTTTTCCCTGGTCCCAGAAGGAAGTACAAAGAGAATGTTAGCTATGAAACGTCATAGAGGTGAGAACTTTACTAAAAATTTTCACCTTTTATAGCACTGACACCAACCTGTAGGGAGTAGGATGCTGACCTCAGGCGCAGAACCTAAGGGGATGCCAAAAGCTCGGATACAATAGTTTGAAATCAGGTGATTTCAAATTTCCTCATAGAAATTCCCAACCTCTTTCACAACATTGTAAAAATATTCCAAATAATACTATTCTGGGTCTATAAAAAATGTCTCTTATTTACATATGAATTTTCTCTAATTATTATATGTAAGTTCAAAGCATATTCAATTCACCCCTATAAATTTCTCACCTATAAATTAAAGGAGAAAATTGTTTCCTCACTAATTTCTTATTCTGTTCAGTCTCAGCCAAAGGATCCCATTCAGATAGAATCCTGATGGATTCCTTTGGCAGCAGAAGGCCTCATAGGGCCCAGATTTAACTCCTCTTCTCAGACCATGCCTCAGAGAAGCACAGACAAGAACCCCAAGGGAGTTCCAGAACTCCCTCCCCAAGGATCTGTCCCCCGATCCAGAAGGGGCCTGCAGTCACTTCTCCTTACAGATTTCCAAGCGCCTAGAGGCATAGATTGGCCTGGGGCACCTTGTGTGGTCAAGGCCTATAGGCCTGTTCCCTGGAATAGAAGAGGCAACATAAGACATGGAGTTCTTTAGAAAAAAATCAGGCCAAGGTAATTCTTACCATGCTGTACTTTAGTCCTGTCTCCTTTTCTCAGATAGGGCATAAGGGAGTCAGGGACAAGTTGGTCAAGTGGGGCATGAGAAATGATTTGCAGCCCAGTTTCTAAAGTCAGGCAGCAATCCAGACACGCAGGCCGTGGATGAGCAAACTTGTCTTGCCAAAAAGACTTAGTGCCTTCGCAGAGAGGAGTCTTTCTCGTTGTGCCACCTAGAAACAGAGAGAGTAGAAGAAAGTGAAAACGTTGTTTGAAAAGAAGAAAGTTAACGTGAACATTATAAATGGAAAATGTCCCTTTTAGGATGGACAAAGCAACCAAGCAGTTCTTCCAACCTGTGAGACAGTTAAGTGAGTCAGAGAAAAGCTAGGCTGGAGTCAAAGCAGAAAGTCAGGACAGGAGGGCCTCAGGAATGTAACTGCTGCTGCAGTTGATCAGCGCCAGCAGCCTTAAGCAGGGGAGGGGAAGAAATGGTCAAGGACATCTTCCCAGCTTGGTTTTCCTGATCGTATGCCAGGAAGACCAAGTCTGAGAGTCAAAACAGAAAGCCCCCCAGCCCATGTGTATCTCCTTTTCAGATTGATGCTTTGACAGAAGTGGTGGCTGCAGTAAAGGGGAAAATGGAAGTCTACCTGGATGGCGGGGTCCGAACTGGCAACGATGTGCTGAAGGCTCTGGCTCTTGGGGCTAAATGTGTTTTTCTTGGGAGACCAATCCTGTGGGGTCTTGCCTGCAAGGTGAGCATGACAAAGCTAACCTGCAAGAAGATACAGAGCTTCTCATTCATTTCCTTGCTTTTCTGTGGTTCATTTCCTTGCTTTTCTGTGGTTCATTTCCCAAGATTAGCCATTTTCAAAGTGATTCCTAAAGGATAGTTCCACCTAACCTGCATTTCCATGCTTCTTCTGAAGCATATTGCAAAACGTTCAATAGCTCTCATCCCCTATCTTTGTCTCTGTGCTTTCCTTTATTCCCAAGGTAATTCTCACTTCACAGAGATTCTCCATCCTTCCCATCATAGCTCTGACTACATCTAGAATTTATACTCAGTGGATCGTCAGAATGTTCCTTCATGTCTCTCTGTGTCTCTGTTTTTCTGCCTTGGGAGCAGGGTGAACACGGTGTTAAGGAAGTTTTGAACATTTTAACAAATGAATTCCACACTTCCATGGCCCTTACGGGTAAGTTAAAAACATTTTTTTTTTCCTGATTTGGAACTGAAAGCAGGATGACTAAAGGACAGGAGCAGCAGTCCTTCCCTCCAGCTGACCCTTACCTGGCGTGGTAGCTGTCCAGAAGATAGGCCAGGGAAGCAACATTCAAGACAAATATTAAGCACTATTCTTTGCCCAGTGGAAATCAGAGCTCTCCTCAAGATCACTGTCAGTTCTGGGGAGTGTCACCTCTGCCTCTGAATTCTTCCTTCTGTTGAATTTGTTCAATTTATGGGCTATTGATATATCCCATGCCTGCTGTTTCTGTCCACTCCAATTAACCCAAGCATGAAACTCAACTCTTTTCTATGCATCTATTTTTAGGAAAAGACCTTCTCATTAGTATATTTTTGTGAATAATACGTTTTGCCAAAGTTATGGAGCCTACATCATAAATATGGAACGAACTTCCAGTTAAATATTACACAGCCTGTTACTGAATTCTTTCAGTCTCTCGTCTCCAGGGACTTCCCGTTGCCTGGTCAAGCCCACTACTCCCCAGCCCCATAACATCACACCAGCTCCTCTTTCTCCCCTCTTTTACTTAGCTGGAGTTACTCTCTTCAAACCTGATGTCCAATCTGAGCCACAGTTATAACTTTCCATATTAATTAAGATCTTCTTCTAATGAAGAGTCTTTTCCTTTGACAGAACTTTCCCTTACAAGGCAATTGTTATGTGGAATACTCACCCTATCTCTTTCGCTGTGTGTCATATTCCTCCCTAACAGATACTTCCTATATCCCTGAGCCTTATCAGAACCAAGATAAAGATGAAGGACATCTATTGCACATGAAAATTGATTTAGAAAATGCTAAAATAGAGTTTTTATAGGTTACCCTGACATTTTGATATGGCTGTGTTCAGAGATGACATGGGCCCGAGTTCACAGAATAATTCCCAATGCAAACAGAATTACATCATTCATTCTGTATGTAAACCATTTTGTAAGAGTGAGCACAAAGATCAAGTCAGACTTGTTCCCCTTCATCGCCCCTTACCCATAAGGCAGTGAGTTTCTGGTGTTTGCAAGAAATGAGCTTGTAACTACATCGTTCTTTTAGGCTGCCGGTCGGTCCCTGAGATCAGTCGACACTTGATCCAGTTTTCCAGGCTGTAAGAAAAAAGAGCTAATAACCAGGCTGCTGAGGTTGCCCACAGGAGGATCTCAAACTCACAGCACAGTGTGTGATGCCGTCCCACCTGGAACCCATCCTTTCCGGAGGTTTCTGCCCCACATTCCCAATCCCTCTAGCCCTGTGCTTCAGGTTCTCCAAACCCCTTGTGTTCCTCAAATGTGCCATGCCTTTCTTTGCTTCCCTGACTATTATATGTTGTTCTCTTGCCCCAAACCTTCCTCTGAAGTGAAAGATCTCAAGGGGACAGATCATTAATAACTGGAACCACTATTGGGTTATATTTTTTGCATACTCTATATAAACTCTATGAAATGACTGTAGAACTTTGCACTCTGCACAGAGGAGCTGTACATACAAAGCATTTTTTCAACAAAAAAATAGACCTATCTATAGAAAATAGGGAAATAGTGAAGGCCATAGACTTTGGAGCCACGCAGACGAGTCTGACAGTCAGGACTACTGCTGGCAAGCTGAGTGACTTGGGCAAGTTTTCTTATCTCTCTGTGTTTCTGAGTCCTGGTCTGTAAAATGGGGCTTATACTCCCTCAGCTAGTAGTTTGGGAAAAAGTTTAAGTAAGATAACATATTTGAAGTTCAGAACACAATGCTTAGCACCTAGTAAGAGTTTAATAAATAGGAGTATTTCATATATATAATATATACACAGATACATATATACGTATATACACATATACTATGCATATACATATACATATACATATAGTATTATTTGGAAAATTCCTATCAACTTTTCAAGGCCTTGTTCAACTGTCACCAAATATTAACCCTGGCTATTTGCCCAGTGCTTCCTATTGTATTTTGCACATTCCAATATTACAGCCCTTACTATAGTGTGCCATGTTTCCTTATTTGCATATCGGTCTCCACAAATAGACAAATAGACAATGAATGGCTCCAGACAAGAAACTGTATGTTTGATCCTGGGCTTGGCATATAGTAACATCTCAATGAACATTTCTGGGATGGATAGATGGATGGATGGATGGATGGATGGATGGATGGATACAGGGATAGATAAAGGAAAGTTGGAAAATAAATAAATGACCTATCAGAATAAAACCTCCCAAGACCAGTAGTCAACTAGAGTAGATTTCAAGAGCAGGGGTACCCAGCTGAATAAGATCTGACACTTGAAGACATCAAGAAGGTTACAGGTGGCTGGGCATGAAGGCTTATGCCAATAATCCCAGTACTCTGGGATGCCAAGGCAGGAGGATCACTTGAACCTAGAATTTTGAGACCTCAGTGGGCAACACAGGGAGAACTCCGCAAAATTAAAAATTTGTTAAAAACCTAGCCGGGCGTGCTGGTGAGGGGCTGAGGTAGGAGAATCGCTTGGTCTGGGAAGTTGAGGATCGTGCCACTGTACTCCAGCATTGTGGGTGACAGTGCAAGACCCCATCTCAAAACAGCAGCAACAGCAAAAACAAACAAACAAACAAACATAGAAAAGAAGATGAGAGAGAAAAATCGATGTCTAAACTAATAGCTTCAGCAATGGTTTCCCCGTCATCTCTCCAGCTGCTTGCCACACTCTGTTTTCCATACAACAGCCTGAGAGAGTTTTTAAAAGTAAAATCAAATCCTATGTCTCACCTATTTAAAACCTTTCTATATTTTTCCATTCCTCTTGCTTTACGCTCTAAACTGATCTCCAGCTCTCCTGGGCCCCTCATGATCTGCTCGTGCTTCCAATTCGTTTCCTCATCACTCTCCCTTTTACTCACAAGGCTACAGCCAGACTAGCCTCCCTTCTATTCCATAAACAAGCAAAAACAAGCCGCCTCCAGATCTTCACATTTATCAATCCCTTTACATAAAATGGTGTTCCTCACCTTCTCACGGTTTGCTCTCTATTGACGTGTAGATCTCAGCTGAAATGTCACTGCCCTGATGAGGTGAGATGTCCCCTACCATCCTTCCCCAAACGCACTCTGCTTCACTCACCACATCACCCTGTTTCTCCCCTCCTAGCTGTTACCACAACCTGCAGCTAACTTATCAGTTGTCTACTTTATTGTTTATCTGTACCTGTATAGGGACCTTAGACTGCCTTGCTCCCTGAAGAGCCTAGAATCATGCCCAATGTCATATAGGGCCCATAAATATTTATTAAATAAATTAATCCAGGAAGGCAAAGCTGGATCAAACTACATAATCACATCTGGAGAATTATAGCAGTCAGAGGAGGAAAACAGTGAGTTAGGAGGGATCCCAGAAGAATGCATCACTATGTAAGCCAACAGATCTAAAAAGCTTTCTGTCATTCCTTGACTGGACACTTCCCATCATGAACCCATGCCATAGAACAGGTCCACTTTTGTCCAGATTAACCCGCAGAGCCAAGGGCTGGGTGAAGGGTACATTAGCATGGGAAACAACAAAAGAGAAAGCATTCCCACAGCAGTTGCCCTAGTAATAACCTTTAAGGCTTACTTGCTTAAACTAAATATATGTATAGGGCATGTACCACCCACATATTTAGAAAGGGAAAATGAAGTTTGGTCATGCAGTCTGCTTGCCTACAACTGCAATTCAGAACCCAGAATTCAGAAGTGAATACCCAAACCTTCAAATCAGCAGTTCCTTTAAAAAAAAAGTTCACAAAGTGTATGATGCAAAGAAGTTCCTTTGATTCTTCTCAGAACAAAAGATCTTAAAAGGGCAGAGCAGAAATGACTGAAACAATCAGTGGATTATAATATTTTGCATATCCTTTATATCTCTATGAAATAACTGTGGAACTTTGCACTCTGGACAGAAGAGCTATACTTACAAAATATGCCCCAACAAAAATCATACTATTAAACAATGCAGCATAGACAAACCAAATGAAAAGAAAGAAAAGCAGATGTTAGAATACTTGGAAGAGCCGCGGATACTTTGAATAATTGTGGTCATTGAAAAGGAGCTCAGAAAGCTAAATTAGATATACTTGTTAATGGGTTGATAAAAAGAAAAGGGAAATTGACCATAATCCCAGTTTTTGGCCTTAACTTTTTATTTAGGTGTCAAATTGGCTGCTGCATTGGTGGGTTGATAATATGAGGTCAAGGAGGGGTCTGTAATCTGGCAGCAAGGATGGTGTGCTTGTGCTGAAGGTTTGGGGAAATACTAAGAAAGCACATGTCTGGGGCGACTGTCTAGCTGACACGGAAGTCACAGTCGTATTGTGGGACAGGAGGCCTAGATGAGCATGGGCCTTGAAGATGACCTTCAGCAACCTGATTTGCATGGCAACATGGGACTTGTAAAAAGTGGAAGCTTCATGATTTAGTCTGTTGATGCTAGTATAACAAAATATATAAATTCAGATAATTTATAAACAATAGAAACTAACTTCTCACGTTCCAGAGGCTGGGAAGTCTGGTGAGAGCCCAGCGTCTCCTTCCAAGACAGCTTCCTGTTGCATCCTCTGCGGGAGATGGACACGGTGTCCTCACATGGTGGAGAAATGGAAGGGGACACCTAGTTCCCTCAAGCCCTTTTTTAAGGTCACTAATCCCATTCTCGAGGGCCCTGTCCTCATATGTTAATCACTTCCTAATGACCCCACCTCTAAATACTATCACATTGGCAATTAAGTTTCAACATATGAATTTGGAGGGAACACATTCAGACCGTACAATTTCACAAGATCAAGAAGGAATGTGGGACAAGGGTAATCTTGGTATACCCTAACTCATGCATTGCTGCAAGGGACTTTGGAAATATTTTTTACTTTGAGTCACACAGCAAAAACCAGAGACAGGAAAGAACAGAGGAGCAAAGGAAAGCCTAAAATATTCATTGTCATGACCTAGGATGTTACAGGATTTTATGAACCATTGACTAATGTTATTCCATGCAATACACTGACTTCCAAGAAAAATAGCAGAAAGAGAGTTTTGGTAAGAGATTCAGGGACTCTGGAAACAAATTAATATTAACTAGTCCAGTTCTTCTACAGTAAATTAGAAAAAAGATATCTTTATGTTGGTCATATTGGATAGTTTTAGTATTTAGATGGAGGCTTTCTCAATACAGTACTAAAGAGCGAAACTAATGGCCGAGATTTAATTCTAAGAACTCTTACCCAAGGGTCCCCGAGAACATGGCCTCAGACAGTGAGCAGACTTGTTAGACATCTGTCTCACCAGCCACTTCCCACAGCATGTGACCAAACTTAGACAGACTTTGCTCTCCTCTGGCCTGTTCCTCAGCCCTCATACCCTTGTCCTCCAACAGGAATCAGCCTCACAGGCAGTGGGACCTGGTGCCCTTTCTAGAATTTTACTCTCTGGAATTTTACTTCTAGAGAAAGTGAACTCTTTTTCAGATACCATTTTTTCAGCCTCACTCCATTTATGTTAAGTTTATAACTATGATCTCATGATTCTCCTCACATCAGAAAAAGATAAGAACATCTCAGTACTAAATTGTTCTTCTGATTATGTAAACAAATAAATAAAGCTTTCAAGATAAGACTTGAAATTAGAGAAAACAAAAGTAGGATAACATCCACCCCTCCAAGCACTTAATCACAGTCTTGTAAATTAACTTTTTTTCATGCTTTCATGCTAACTAGTGATCATGTTGCAAAATTTCCCAAAGTTTCTTTTATTACAGGGACTTAAATGCAGGCATGAATTGTCTGCTTAAGGTCCTCTCTTCAACCCTGAAATCACCAGCTGAGGACTTACTTATGGGAGACATTACAGATTGGTTTGGGGTAAGAATGAAGCAAATCACATGAGCATATTGTGTTAAAGTAATGTGATATACAGACAATACATTAGCTTACTTTGTAAGAGAACGTAGTAGAAGCTCTTTGTATACATCCACCTGGTGATAGCTGTGTTCCCGGATACATGTGTGTAATTTTTTAAGTTGTGTCTGGGTTCAGAGGGCTAGATCCAAAATTGTAAGGGAAATGAGCAAGAATATTATCAAGATAATAACAAAAGACTGTTGTCTATTGCTCAGAAACATGGAAAAAGGAATGTCCACAATAAACTGCAGAGATGTATGTGAAATTTCAGACGCAATCTCTTAACTCTTAAAAATGTCTTACATTTGGAATGCAATCTGATATAAGGATAGTCAAAAGACCTGAACAGACACCTAACCTAAGAAGATATATTGATTACAAAAAAAAAAAAAGCATATGAAAAGGCAGGTAAAAGACCTGAACAGACACCTGCCAAAGAAAATACATGGATTTCAAAAAAAAAAGCACACAAAAAGATACTCAACATCATATGTCATTAGAGAATTTCAAACTAAAACAAAAATGAGATACCACTGCACACCCATTAGAATGGCAAAATCTATAACACTGACAACACCAAATGCTAGCAAGAATGTGGAGCATCAGGAATGCTCATTGATTGCTAGTGGGATGCAAAATGGTACAAACACTTTGTAAGGCAGTTTGGCAGCTTCTTATAAAACTAAATATATTCTTACCATATGATCCAGCAATCATGCTCCATTGCATTTACACAAATAAAGTGGAAACTGATTTCCACACCAAAGCCTACTTTTAGGTTAGATTTTTATAGCAATTTTATTCATGATTGTCAAAACTTGGAAGCCAAATTGTCCCTCAGTAGGTGAATGGATAAATATAGTATATCCAGAAAATGGAGTATTATTCAGTGCTTTAAAAAAAGAAGAAAGCTATCAAGCCATAAAAAGACATGGAGGAAACTTAAATGTATATTACTAAATGCAAGAAACCAATATGAACAGGCTACATGCAGTGTGATTCCAAATATATGACATTCTGGAAAAGGCAAAACCTTGGAGATGGTAAAAAGATCAATGGCTGTTAATTTCAGGTGCACAGAGGGATGAATAGGCAGAGGACAGAGGATTTTTAGGGAAGATGATACTATAATGGTGGTTACATGTCATTATACATTTGTCAAAAATCAGAGAATGTGCAAGGCCAAGAGTAAACTGTAGACTTTGACAAAGATGTGTCAACGCAGATCAATTGGTTGTACCATATGTACCATTCTGGTACAGGATGTTGATAGTGGGGGAGGCTATGTATGTGTGGGGGTAAGGAACATGTGAGAACTCTCTGTACTTTCCCTCAGTTTTGTTATGAAGCTAAAACTATTACAGAAAATAAAGTCCTTTTTAAAAATTAAATGAGATAACATACGTAAAGCTCTTGATACATAGTAAAGGGCTCAATTAATATATTACAGTTTATATGTAGAGCTTTCTGTGTGCAAGGAGATGTACCAAATTACCTCTTGGTCTGATCTTAACTGATTATTCCTTAAAATAAATGTCCAGAGTGGAGGGAAAATGGCCAGCAGGAGGCAGGACTAAATTGCTCCTCCCACTTGGATGGACAAAGCAGTGTGTGGAGATTCACATCGTGAACTTTTGCTCCAGAACGACTGAAAGAATATACCAGGAAAGCTGAGAGAATCCACACACCGTCTGAAGGAAGTAGATTGCTCCTGCAGAACTCGGAAGGCAGCCCAAATACTCTGAATGCCCGAGGCATGAAAGTGAGAAAAGGGTAATCATCCGCTCCCAAACATATACCCTCCCTAGGGAACCTGAAGGTCTAGATCATGGGATAAGGATTTGATCTTACCTGGTGCTGAGTCAATTTAGAGAGTCAAGCAAAATACAGGTGTGGAGGAAGCAGTGGGAAAAGCCCTGTGGACTCTCTGGGTCCTCAGGGAAGCCATTTCTCATTTGTCTCACAAGGGTCCTTGGGAAGGGCTGCCAGAGGAATTGGGAGAAGACCGCAGGGAGAAGGAAACCTTCAGCTGACCTTTGTAACAATTCTAACCAAATAGACTCAAAGGAGGGTGTGAATCTGGTGTGCAGACTCGACAGGCGGGAAGTCATGAGAGCCCAGCTTACTTGCTCAGCTGGGAGGCTGGTAACCTGGTGCAAGTTCTCAGTGCTGGTACATTGCCTGGAAACACACTCAGTGATGTTGTGGGGGAGGAATGATGGGAGTGAGACCAGCTTTTTGGGTGTGTGGGAGCTGGGTGAGGCCTGTGACTGCTGGATTTCCCCCACCTCCCTGACAACCTGCATGACACAGCCATAATCCTCCTGGGAACATAACTCCATTGACCACCATTGAACCACAGCCCTACAGTCCAGCAGCTGCAACAAGCTACCCAAGGAGAGTATGAGCTCAGACATGCCTAACCCTGCCCCCCTTCTGATGGTCCTTCCCTACCCACCCTGGTGGTTGAAGGGCATATTTTCTTAGGAGTTCTAGGGCCCTGCCCACTGCCTGATCCTCCCTATACTACCACAGCTGGTCCTCTCTTAAAAGTCCTACCTCTTGGCTAGAGGCCAACCAGCACAAAAATAGTGCATTTAATCAACCAAAACTAAGAACCCCTCACAAAGTCCATTTCACTCTCCTGCCAACTCTACCAGAGCAGGTGCTGGTATCCACAGCTGAGAGATCTGAAGATGGTTCGCATCACAGGACTCTGTGCAGACAACCCCCAGTACCAGCCCAGAGCCCAGTAGCCCTGATGGATAGCTATACCCAGAAGAGAAATAAGAGTCACTGTGGTTCAGCTTTCAGGAAGCCACATCCCTAGGAAAAGGGGGAGAATACACTTCAAGGGAACACTATGTGGGACAGAGAATCTGAACAGCAGCCTTGAGTCCCAGATCTTCCCTCTGACATACCTACCCAAATGAAAAGGAACCAGAATAACAATGCTGTTAATATGACAAAACAAGGTTTTTAAACACCCCTCACCAAAAAAAAAATCACAGCAGCTCACTAGCAATGAATCTGAACCAAGAAGAAATTTCTGATTTACCTGAAAAAGAATTCAGAAGGTTGATTATTAAGCTAATCAAGGAGGCACCAGAGAAAGGTGAAGTTCAATTTAAGGAAATTAAAAAATGATACAAGATATGAGGGGGAAAGTCTTCAGTGAAATATATAGCATAAATTAAAAAACAATCACAACTTTGGAAAATAAAGGACACAGAGAAATGCAAAATATACTGAAAAGTCTTAGCAATAGAACTGAACAAGCAGAAGAAAGAACTTCAGAGTTCAAAGACAAAGTTTTAGAATTAACCCTATCCAATAAAGACAAAAAAAAAAAGAAAAATTTTAAAAATGAACAAAGCCTCCAAGAAGTTGGTGATTATGTTAAATGACCAAACCTAAGAATAATTGGCATTCCTGAGTAAGAAGAGAAATCTAAAAGTTTGGAAAACATATTTGGGGGAACAATCAAGGAAAATTTTCCTGGCCTTGCTAGAGACCTAGACATCCAACTACAATTAACTCAAAGAACACCTGGGAAATTCATTGTAAAAAGATCATTGCCTAGATACATTGTCATTAGGTTATCTAAAATCAGGACGAATGAAAGAATCTTAAGAGCTGTCAGGCAAAAGCGCCAGTACTTTTTTCCTTATAGGCAAAATCCATAAAGGAAAGCCTATCAGATTAACAGAGATTTATCAGCAGAAAGGATTGGGGCCCTATCATTAGCCTCCTTAAACAAAACAATTATCAGCCAAGAATTTTGTATACAGCAAAACTAAGCTTCATAATGAAGGAAAGATACAATCTTTTTCAGACAAATAAATGTTGAGAGAATTCACCACTACCAAGCTACCACTGCAAGAAATGGTAAAAGAAGCTCTAAATCTTGAAACAAATCTGAAAACACATCAAAACAGAACCTCTTTAAAGCATAAATCTCACAGGACCTACAAAACAAAAATACAATTTTAAAAAAACCCAAGGTATACAAGCAATAAATAGCATGATTAATGGAATAGTACCTCAAATCTCAATACTAATGTTGAATATAAATGTCCTAAATGCTTAACTTAAAAGACACAAAATTGCAAAATGGATAAGAATTCACCAACCAAGTATCTGGTTCCTTCAAGATACTCACCTAACACTTAAGGACTCATAAACTTAAGGTAAAGGAATGGAAAGAGTCATTCCATGCAAATGGACACCAAAAGTGAGCAAAAGTAGCTATTCTTATATCAGACAAAACAAACTTTAAAGCAACAGCAGTTTAAAAAACAAAAAAACAAAAAACCGAAGAGGGACATTATATAATGATAAAAGGCCTTGTCCAACAGAAAAATATCACAATCCAAAATGTACATGCACTCAACACTGGAGCTCCCAAATTTATAAAACAATTACTACTAGACCTAAGAAATGAGATAGACAGTAACATAATAATAGTGGGGGACTTCAGTACTCCACTGACAGAACTAGACAGGTCATCAAAACAAAAGTCAACAAAGAAACAATATATTTAAATTATACCCTGTAACAAATGGACTTAACATACATTTAAAGAGCATTCTACCCAACAACTGCAGAATGTACGTTCTATTCACCAGTTCATGGAACTTTCTTCAAGGCAGACCATATGATAGGCCACAAAACAAATCTCAATAAATTTAAGAAAATTCAGATTATATCAAGTACACTCTCAGAGTACAGTGAACTAAAATTGGAAATCAATTTCAAAAGGAATCTTCAAAACCATGCGACTGCATGAAAATCATATAAATTGCTCTTGAGTGATTATTGGGTCAAAAATGAAATCAAGATAAAAATTTAAAAATTCTTCAAAGTGAATGATAATAGAGACACAACATATCAAAGTCTCTGGGATACAGCAAAGGCAGTGCTAAGAAGAAATTTCATGATGTAGACCTTAAATGCCTACTCAAAAAGTCCAAAAGACCACAAATAGACAATCTAAGGTCATACCTAAGGTACTAGAGAAACAAGAATAAACCAAACCCAAACCTAGCAGAATAAAGAAAAAACCAAGATCAGAGCAGAACTAAATAAAATTGAAACAAACAAATAAAAAAAAATACAAAACAAAAGTAAAACAAAAAGGTGGATCTTTAAAAAGATAAATAAAATTGATAGACCATTAGCAAGATTAGCCAAGAAAAGCAGAGAGCTAAATAAGTTTAATCAGAAACAAAATGGGAGGTATTACAACCGACACCACAGAAAGACAAAAGGTTATTCAAGGTCACTATGAACACTTTTATGTGCATAAACTAAAAAACATAGAAGAGATGGATAAATTCCTGGAAAGATACAACTCTCCTAGCTCAAATCAGGAAGAATGTGAAACCCTGAACGACCAATAACAAGCAGTGAGAATGAAAAGGTTATTTTAAAAATTACCAACAACAACAAAAAAGTCCAGGACTAGGCGGATTCACAACTGAATTCTACCAGACATTTAAAGAGGAATTGGTACCAATCCTATTGACACTATTTCACAAGATTGAGAAAGGAAGAATTCTCCCTAAACCATTCTATGAAGCCAGTATCCCCCTAATACCAAAACCAGGAAAGGACATCACAAAACAAGAAAACTAAAGACCAATATTCCTGATGAACATAGATGCAAAAATCCTTAACGACATATTAGCTAACTGAATCTAACAGCATATCGAAAATATAATCCACCACGATCAAGTGAGTTTCATACCAGGGATGTAGGGATGGTTTAACATACACAAGTCAATAAATGTGATGCATCACATAAACAGAATTAAAAACAAAAAACCACATGATCATCTCAATAGATGCAGAAAAAGCATCTGACAAAATCCAACATCCCTTTATGACTAAAACTCTCAACAAAATTGGCATACAAAAAACGTAATATTATACAATTATATTTTTTTCTAGTTCTGTGAAGAATAATGGTGTTATTTTGATGAGAATTGCATTGAATTTGTAGATTGCTTTTGGCAATATGGGTCACTTTCACAACATTGATTCTACCCATTCATGAGCACAGGATGTGTTTCCATTTGTTTGCTTCATCTATGTTTCCTTTCAGCAGTGTTCTGTAGTTTTCCCTGCAGAGGTCTTTTGCCTCCTTGGTTAGGTATATTCCTAAAATTCATATGAAATCAAACAAGAGCCTGCATAGCCAGATTAAGACTAAGCAAAAAGAACAAATCAAAGATATGAATACCAGGAGGTAGAGATTATTGTTGTCACCTTGGAGGCTAGCTACCATACCATCGTTGTCAGCCTCTGGAGCACCTGGTTGAATGGCATCTATGTGACGTCCTTCCCAATATATTTGGCAGTCAGAGTTAATAGTAAGAGATGAGGAAGAGATTTTGCTAAAGCCATCTTCCTCACTCCGAAGGCCTTGCTGGGAAAGAGAGCCAAATGGAGCTCATATAACCGAAAAGCTCTGGACCTAGCTCTCCGTGTACAGTGAGGGTAATGACCCATTCTTCCTTCCTTCTGACAACTGACTTTTCAAATACACTTCAAATACTTGGGAACCTACTCACATCCATCCTCTGAATGGGAAGAAAATTGCTTCTCCTTGGCAAATATCTTTGGCCTGGGCAGTGGTCCCAACATGTCATTAGTATGAGAAACTTTCCTGTATGTTCATTTTTGTGGTCATTGTTCTTTTCCATTTCCTTTTATGTATTAGTTCATAAGCACTAAGTTTCAAAAGCACAAAAACATCCTAGAGTCCTTGGTTGCTCACTCATCCTTCCATTCATTTATTCAATAAACGTTTATTAAATTTCTATTATGTGTCAGATGTTGTGCAAATTCTTATGGTAATAAAAAAGTGTATGAGACATAGACATTTTATTCAGTCACTCAACAGTGTTTGAAGAACTACTCTGTACAAGGTGCTATGGATCAATAAAGGGAGTAGTCCAGCTTAAGACAACACAACAAAAATAAACTCTTGACTCCACTGGCCGTAACATCTTTTTACTGAGATCTTCATGGCACAGCTTCTTGATGAACAGGTATTTTTTTAATGGTCACTCCCTTCACTTCTTCCTTCTACTCCTCAACACACAAATGAATTGTGTGCTGTACTTTCCAGTTGAGCTTTCACCCCAAATGTTCGAGGAAATTGCTCTTACCAAATTACTTCGGATGTTGCCAAAACCAATGGTCAATTTTCTTCCTATTGCATTTGATGCATCCAACATAGTGGACCACACTCTTCTTGAAACACTTTCTCCAGCTGACTTTTACAATGCCATCCCCTGGTAATTTTCCTCCTGTCACCAACTCCTACTCAGTGTCTTTAGCTGGCCCTTCCTCCTCTGTTCAACCTCTAAATGTTGTTATTTCTATTCCAGGATTCAATCCAGAAACTTTTTCTTTTATCCATGAATACTCTTACCCTAGCTATTTCATCTAATCCTGTATTTTAAAAATCTATTCTATACTTCTCACGTACAAATTGATCTCTCTGGGACTAGCATAAGGGGCGTAATTATCCTAAAGTAACCCAGGAATTTAATAAGCTGGCCAAGAAGGGGGATTTTCCTTTTCCTAGCATGAGTGACTGTGCCTACTATAGCTCCCTATACGAGGGTGGCTTTCTCCCCCAAGAAAAAAGAAACTCTTTGCATAAGTCCCAAGGACTCTAGCTGCTGGGCAGTTGATTTTCCCAATCTTGTGAGCAGCTGGCACCTAAATCCAGACTGTTTCACACCAGCAGCCTGTGTTCCTCCATTGATAAGGCTGTGTCCTTGTGCTTACAAGATAAAAAATTATGATAAAGGAGACTCGTGTTCTTACCCTGGAATGAAGACACATTGTCAGCCCAGCAATCTTTTGACAATTTATGCATCAGCATAAGACAGGAGGATGGGGAAATCATGCCATCTATTCTTTTGCTGACCAGTAATCTTTGTGAGTTTTCCTAATACAGCATATTACTTAACCCATGATTATCATATTGAGAAATTCTTCACAAACTCTGATGCCAATAGGTGGTAACTCAGATGAGCACCACTTTACACAGCATGCTGACCTTTCCTGAGCATGTGGACAATTTCGTTGTCTCCGTATCACATGTATAAACAACTGTCTTTTTTTTCCCATTGAATTTACTTTTCTCAAAATCAATTGGTCATACGAATTTAGGCCATTAACTCACACATAAGCAAAAATTCCCTCAAAATGGATTATAGGCCTAAATGTAAGGGCTAAACTATACACTTCTTAAAGAAAACAGAGATTAACATATTCATGACATCGGGTTAGGCAAAAGCTTAAGTTTTCCTGGTAGAAAGAAAAAAGTTGAAAAATGAGACAGGATCAAAACTAAAAATCTTTGCATTTTAAAAGACATCAATATCAATAAGAAAGTGAAGGCATAGGTCACAGACTGGAGAAAAAAATTAAATCATATATTTGATAAAGGACTTGTATCACGAATGTAAAATGCACACACAACAAAAAGGTAAATAACCCAATTTTAAAATGGGCAAGATATTTGAATAGCCATTTCACCAAAAAGGTGTGGGAATGACCAATCACATGAAGAGATGGTCAGCGTCATCGGCCAGCAGGGAAATGCAGATCAAACTTCAGTGACACATCACTTCTTACCCACTAGAATGCTACGATAAAAAAGAAAGACGATAACAACTGAGGAAATGAAAACACAACGCCGTGGAGAAACTGAAATACTCATGCATTGCTGATGGGACATGCAGCCATGTTCAAAAACATTTTAGCAGTTTCTTAAAACAGTAAAGACACATTTACCATATGACCTAGCAGTTTCATTCTTATCTGTCTACCCCAAAGAAATAAAAATGTAAATCTACACACCACATGAATGTGAATATTCATAGCAGCTTTATCCATAATGCACTTTGGGAGGCCGAGCTGGGCGGATTACGAGATCAAGAGATTGAGACCATCCTGGCCAACACGGTGAAACCCCATCTCTACTAAAAATACAAAAATTAGCCAGGCATGGTGTTGCACACCTGTAGGCCCAGCTACTCGGGAGGCTGAGGCAGGAGAATCGCTTGAACCCAGGAGGTGAAGGTTGCGGTGAGCTGAGATTGCACCATTGCATTCCAGCCTGGTGACAGAGCGAGGCTCCATCTCAAAAGAACAAAACAAAACAACAACAACAAAAAAAAACTGGAAACACATTAAATATCAACTAATACATGAATAAACTAATGGGAGCCATCCATACAATTTAATAGGATTTGGCACCTAAAAGGAATGAAATCTTGATACGTGCTACCACATACATGAACCACAAAAGTATATTAAGCCAAGTGAAAGAAGACAGATACAAAAGAGCACATATTGCATAATTTCATTTATATGGTGTCAAGAGAATCAAATCTGTGGAGTCAGAAAGTCAATTAGGGCTGCCTAGAGCTAGCTGGGGGGTTGGGAATAAGAGATGGCAACTGAGGAGCACAAGGGATTCCTTAGGAAAGACAGAGATGTTCCCAAGCAAGATTGTGATGATGGCCACACAAGTCTAAAATTTACTAAGAATAATTGAAGTGTACACTTAAAACAGGTGAATGTTATGATATGCCAATAATACCTCAGTAAAGCTGTTTAAAAACAGAAAGTTGGTAGTGTGGCCCCCACCAGCCTTGCTCTTTGTCTTATTTCTCACTTTCCTAAAGAAAATAAGATATCTATTGGTTTAAAGGAAGCTTACAGTTATTGCTTCCACTCAGAGACTCCAGGAGACATTGGCTGAAATCCACCAGCCTCCAGAACTCTCAACAGCTGAGGGAATGTCCGGCCGCGTCCTGAAGGTGATGGGGGGTCTATAAGGCGCACTCCAGCACCTGCTGCAGCAGGCAAAGGTGTGTTATGCACCTGAGTGCTCTCAGGTGGTGCTCCACACGTCTCAGCAAGACCCAGCACTTGCAGCTAGTTCTGAGAGCTTCAGAGAACAAGCTGCGACATCTTGCAGCACAGGGCCGACCTTTCTAGGCAAGTGGGTTTGAAGCG
>CAUYQU010060811.1:0-55674 GCA_963574635.1 Cheracebus regulus | reverse complement strand
ATTTTCATCCCCTATTCCTTCCTGTCTCCATTGTTAAGCACAATTATTGGCATAAAAGAGGTTTTTAATACCCATTTTTAGACTGTATTCTAGCCTGGGCAATAAAACAAGAATCCCATTCTCTCTCCCTCTTTCTCTTCTTTCTTTCTCTCTTTCATTCTTTTTTTTTCTTTCTTTTGCTGTTTCTTTCTTTCTTTCTCCCTTTCTCTCTTTTTCTAAAAAAAAAACACAAAAAAAAGGAATTTTTGTTGCTTTAAGCCACCCTGTGTGTGGTAATTTGTTATGGCAGATCTAGGTGACCAATCGATAACGTCGTGGCTGGACATTGTCAGGCCTTGCATGGTTATGCTTTGACACAGCCTTCTACTCTGCTGACATAGGCTGCTTTAGCCAGGATCTTTTCTCAGATTCTTCAGGCTTGCATCAGAAACCTAGTGTGCACCCACACTCCAGGGAACATATCTCAAACTCTCCAAGTGTTTTCTTTGAACATCCTCTTGCTGTACTTGAGATAAGAAGGGAGGCAGCTATGGTGAGTAAATCCATTTCCTTGAAATGGATCTTATAGCACAGCTTTATGCAAAGAAATCCTATTCAAACCTTTTTTTCTGTCTTCTTTTCTCAATTATATACCTATTCCCTCATTTATTTGCTTTTTCCTTCGCACTGTCGTTGAGGTCATCAACACTATTCATGGTCACCAACTTTGAAAATTCAACTTATATTATTAGTTTTCTCTTGGTCACTCAGTTAAAACTGCCAGCTGAACATCCAGGGTTACATGCAGATATTTGCATTGTATGGGTCCTACCTACCCATCAAAACCCTGGTGTCTAATCGGATAACACAGGTAACCAGAGCCCTTACAGAATTCTAGAATTTTATTTTAAAGAGGGCTTTGTCTTAATGTTGTACACTTTACAATACTTTCAGGGAACTGTGTTTTTGTGATATTTGTCTGAAATTTTCAATGCCGCACCTGAGCTCTGGCCGCAGATGGCTCAGACCTTACAGCGATCTGCACTCTTTGTCTTAGGTGATGGCCTCTTGCCCTGAACCTTTTCCTTTAGACAACCTCACCCCCATTTAAACTACAATTCGTGGCTCTTGCAGGAGAAACATTTGTTTCTCTCTTCTCAGGTTCTACTGCATCTCAGCCTGCCTCAAGTTTGGGTAATGCTAATTTGTGGTTGTGCAGGAAGCTCAGCAGGCCCTCGCTGGCTCTGGGGGAAGACAGTAAAAACTGCTACTACCTGCCAAGCTGTCTATTCTCTGTTGGCAGAGGAAGGAGGCAGTTTCCTAGGAAGAGTAATGCCACAGGAAAAGAGCCCATGGAAAGTAGAAGAATTGTGTTCACACTGAGGTGTGGGGCACTGTTAAATATTTGACTGATTTCTAAGCCCAAAGGCAGGCTTAAAATGAGAATCCATAATAGAACAACTTATATAATTACTGTCTACTATCTTATTCTAGTGGGCTTGCTTTTTTTTTTACCTGTATACGAACTTATTCTGCCATTTCTAAATATGAGTTAATACCATATCAGCATTCTTAGGCATCCTTAGGACACTGGAAATCTTACAACCTCACATCTCTCTTGGAGGTTTTTTACTAAAAATCTACGTAAGTGAAACAATATCCAAGTCCAGAGAAAATTCTCCCTTGGGCTGGACAACATTGCTTAGGCATTCCATAACTTTCCCTCAAATCTAAGTAGTGGGCCAATCCCAGATAGGTTATCACAAGGAAGTAGGAGTTCAAATGAGAAAGATAATCAGAATTCCTGAAATGGTAAAGCAGAGTCAACCAGGTTACTACCGAAACCTGGCCCCCCAAAAGTTCTGTGTTTTGATGAATAATATTACCAACTATCTTCACTGGCGTAGAGTATGGGGATTTTACTATAAATACTATAAATAGGAGAGAATGTCAGGGTGAAACTGTGGGGGCAAGAAAAAGTCTCATTTCCCTTCACAATGATCAATGCTCCCCCTGAGTGCTGCAATCTCCTAGAATCTCAAGAGATATCACTAGCTAAAGACTTCACCTGCTGAGGCAGAGGGACTAATTCTGAGCAGAGATATTGTCATATTCATGTATAATGATATTGTGGAGATCAGCTTTGGGTTCAGCTTGGCCCCAAGATGAATTCTCTCACCTCCTCTACCCAGGGGTTGGGATGAAGTTTCTTTCTTAACCTCTCGGAGTCTCAGTGTTCTCTGTAAAGCAAAGTGTAAATAATATCTGATAGAGTTGGCTTGATAATTAGATGATGGGATGATGCATGTAAAGTGCATGTAGAACGCTTGGCATAGGGCAGCAATTCAGTGATAACGTTGTAGCTGTAACTTTATAATCGATGTTGGCATGCACAGCCTTTGGTTCCCAGTTGCCTCCTGTGCTACTTCTAGGCAGCTTACACCTTTCCTCTTACATTATTTGGCAGATTCCTATTACAAGCTTTGGTTTTGTTACTCTTCTGCTGTAGGGAATCCTTGAGCCCCACACACTAGGTGCAAGAATGTAGGGATCCATGAGCCCCACATTGGGTACCAGAATGTAGGGAGCCAGCCTTACATCACCTGTGGGTACCCCGAGCTTGGTGGTGACAAAGGAATGAGTAAAAGACAGATTAAGAGAGACAGTGAGACCAGGGGGCCATCACCTATTACTTTGGAGGAAACAGTGAAGGCCCCAAGCTCTGATCATCCACACTATTTATTGATTACAATTACTTTGATCTATAGGGCAGGGGTGGAGTGATGGTGGAGTGGATCAGTGAGCTGGAAGTGAACCAGTGAGCTGTAACTGGTGTGTCATTCTAAGGATTGATAACAGTGGTGGTTTGGAGCTTCACAAAACAAGAACATGTGGTTATCTTTAGCTTATTATCTATGCACAGCTGATGGAGCTCGGGCCCTACAAGGAGCCTACGAATCTGGCTATGTCCTAGTGCTATGAAGGGGTTTTACATCCTTGAGCACAGCGTTTATGGTAAGAGAGCCTAGGTCACCCTGCACCAGAACATGAGGCATGGAGAGGCCTTCCTCCTCAGAGGCCTCTTGCAGCCTTACGCAGTTAGCTGTTCCTCGTTTGTATGTTACTCATAATCAATTTATGTAGGCACTCTGTAAGTCCTTTCTCCTTTGCTATTTTTCTCAATACTCTGCCTTCCTGGGAATCATTTTTCCCCTTTTTAAACAGACTCATTATTTTTCTTCCTTCTTTCATGCAGGGAGATTCTGCAGAACAGCCATGGGCTGAGAACAGAACCCTTGCAAACCATAATGTTTAAGAGGTAGAAGAGGAAAAGCATCTCATCAGGGATTCAGTGAAGGGCCAAAAGGTAAGAAGAAATTCAGACATAAAAGAGCAGAGATTCAAGACAAAGTATAATGCAGAACAAAATGCATTGTCAAGGTCTAGGGATAGGGCTCAAAGAAAACTCTTTACTCAGATCCGTAGATGCTCTCCTGCCCATGCCTGCTGAGACCAGTCCCACACATTCATGTGCCAGTTGGTGGGTGCCCCAAGAGTCTTACAGCAGAGAATGCCTGAAAACAGTTCCCTGACATGAGAACTCCTCTAAGCACAGTGAGGGTAATGGCTCAACACTCATACACTGAACTTGCAGTATTGGCATTCAGCAGCTTTTAAAATTTGTATGTTTGCTGCACTTGCAGGATGAAATGGGCAGTACTGATATAGAGCCTCTCTTTACAAGGAAAAGCAAATGGGTGTAAAAAATGCCTCCTCCCACCCCACCTGGGGCCCAGGATTTCAGAGGCTCCAGAACTTATTTGGAGCCACTCTGTAAGGCACACTGTAGGAGGAAAGTGGGTCATTTCCCAGCTTGCTCTATAAACACCCTAGATTGAAACCCGTTTATTCCTCCTCCACAGAAAATCATGTATTCCAGTGATCATAAACTAGTGCCTCAAGGGAGGGATCTGTTCTTCCATAAGGTTTTATAAAATTGAATTTGGCCATGTATTCTGCCTTTTGAGGCGTAGTCTCCACCACTCTCTACCCAATTTGCATCACTCATTTATGGGCCCTGCCTAGTCCCTAGAAACGTCAAATCAATTTGCAAAACTTGACCTAATCAAATCTTATGATATACATTTGCCTCTGCAAGCTGCAAGGACGGCCTTTTTTTAAATATACCCTTTACTCTTCAAGTCTGCCTCAGATATTCATTTTAACTTGGTTTCATTTAGATAAAATATTGCAGGTTAAGAATTTTGCCCTTACAAATTGTGACTGACCTCAGGAGGATGCATTTCTTACCCCCAGGAAGTATTCACATAGAAGAGTTTTATCACCCTTTCTTAGGCAGAAACACCCCTGACTACCAAAGCTTGTCCTATGAAAACATGTTGACACAAAAATCTTTTCTGCTTTAACAAGAATCTTGCCTTTCGCTATTTTCTTTTTCTGTTCCTTTTCTTCATAACTGCCATGGTAACATGAGTCTGGATCTGACTATTTCTTCACATTCAGTTGTGAAATGATTTTCTTGACCTACTGCCTTTACAGGAGGCGGCACTTAAGACCTGATTTCAAGTTACATAGAGTCACAGGAAAATGGAGCCAAACTTCAGTGTCTTTATTTGTTAAGCAGTGAACCATATCACACACTTGTTTCTGAGCAGGTCAGGGACTAAGAATCCCTCAGTAGAGGTATCTCAGGGCCTTCCTTCTATGAAGCCGAATAAAAGGAGGAAATGAAACTTATTTTCCTAAGGGCCAGGCTTCAGAGAATGCAGGAGCTCTAGATACTGGGGCTGGATGCTGACTTCCACTGCTACTTAAAAACTAGTGTTTCTTTTGCAGGAAGATGAAGCAATGTGGGACATGAGGCTATTTTTCTGTTCCCCTAAAAGGCACTAATGGCTACCCATGTTAGAACAATGCCTGGCACACAAAAATATTTGTGAGTTAATGGACTTATTTTTGATATTTAATGTATGGGGGTAGGGGGCATTTGACATTGAAACAAATCTTTTTCTAAAAGAAAACCAACTATGATGAGGTTGCTCTGTAGTAAATCAGGAGCTCAGAAAACATGATATGAGACTTCATCAGAAAACTGGATGTTTCGGCAACATCTTCCCTTAAGAACTGATGACAGATCAGATAACTTAATCAGTCTGGATTAATAAATAAGCTCATTAATAGATCCCTCACATAAATATATTTAAACTTGCTGCCAGTATTATTCTTGTTAGCTCCAAATTTTCTGCTAATGAAAACATGTAAATATATAGATTGCCATACTATATATAGAGTGGCCATATCTTTTATCTGCATGATACTATTTATTTGAATTTTGAACTAATTTTCTTGACTGCATCAATAAGACAAATTACTTCCTCTGACTACCAACAATTTTTTTTTACTGTCATTACACATATATGCAAGTTAATCATCTTATCTAATTAATATGTAATTTTGATATGTTTGGATGTAGATTTGATATTTCAATGGATCATGATCACATACAGGTAAGCTGTATGACACCAGTTTAGGATCTGAATTGCTTTCTCATACTCTTAAATTCTTGCTGCTAGTAATGGGTCCCTTTCTTGTCTCTTACTTTTCTTTTTGTCCTCCTTTTTCTTCATCTTCTCCCACTTATGCTACTTTTTCTTTTTCTACAAAATTGGCACGTTTGGATTTAACTGCTTAGATTAGGGAGAACCTCATATGTCTTAGACATTGTGCTCTTGTTGAGAAAGAAATGCATGTAACAAAGCTACTATACTCTTAAATAAGTGTCTATAATACATCTATAATATTTTTCTTATGTAGACACCGTTGGAGAATAAAACAATCCTGCCAACAAGAGACCCCTCTGTGCCAGTGTGGATACGAGACGGAATTCACTTTATTATTGAGGAAGCATTATCAGAGTTACATGTGTGTAGGATAGCATGAAAGTGACTACAAAATCTGGACATAATTTCACCCAAATGTTAGAAGAAAGAACAATGGAAATCTCTCTTGTCTCCTTGAAAGTTAAATGGATGCCCCTTGTGTTTCCTGTATACTTTGTGAAACGGTTAATTTTGAAAGTACATGTTTAGAGTTTCAAAGGTCAGAATGCCTGCAACCTTGCACTATAAAATCAAAGTTGAACCTCCTATTGAGTCTATGCTATTTTTAGGGAAAAACTCAAAGAAGGGAGAGTGAAGACGCAACCACTTCCTTCCTCAGAGAAAATTTCATTATTTTATTCTTGCAACCCCTAAGTTAGGTTTGCCAGGTGCTTCTTTAAGTGACTTCGATTTGTCACCAAGGTAATTCATGATACAAGTGTGATGATTTAGAGAATGCTCACATACTCTATACTGTGAGTTTAAGTTGAACTAACTAACTGTGGCGGCGTGTATGATGGTGTGATTTTCAGAGCTACAGATTGAAATCCATTCTGACCCCATTACAAAAAGGAAGATGAATAAAATGTTAGATTCAGATGTGATCTTAGTTCTGTGAAGTTGCAATGCATATAGATTCACCTAGTTGGTCATGTACTGGAGTCTTCTTGGCAAAAGTTTACCTCTTGTCTTTTTTTTAGTATCATTTTTATACAGGTCATTGACTGCACTCATGATTACATAACTGTTAAGTCTCAGGGAACTCAGAGCTTTGTCAGAGCTGCCAGGGATTTATCTTGGAGGATGCAGGCCAAACAGTCTAATGAAAAATTTTTTCAAAGAAGACCTAGAGCAGTCATACATAATTACTTTATTGGTTAGCAGCCTTTCTTTGGCTTATAGATACTAATCAGAAAATCCAGAAAAGTTATGAATATGAAGATAGAAGCATTCATTCATTCATTCAACAATCTATTAATATTTTGTAAGAGGTTGTAATCATGAGGGGCAAAGATGAAATATAATGAATCTTTATTTCTGGCTGGGTGTGGTGGCTCATGCCTGTAATCCCAGCACTTTGAGAGGCTGAGACTGGCAGATCACTGAGGTCAGGAGTTCAAGACCAGCCTAGCTAACATCGTGAAACCCCATTTCTACTAAAAATATAAAAAAACTAGCCGAATGTGGTGGTGTGTCTTTGTAATCCCAGGTACTTGGGAGGCTGAGGCAGGAGAATCGCTTGAACCTGGGAGGTGGAGATTGCAGAGAGTAAGACTCCATCTCAAAAAAAATAAATAAATAAATAAAAAAGAAAGAAATATAATGAATACTTATTTCTTAAAAAAGTTTATAACTTAACAGTGACTATGTTCCATATACAGACAAGTATGAAACAAGAAAGGTTGTCAAAGATCAGTGAACCGGTAATGACACATGACTGGTGAGATGAAAAGGGGACATTTACCTGGTATTGTGAGTGGCTCAGTGGAGAAAGAGGCATCCAGGCACTGAACAATGGGTAAGGTCTCCATAGGTGATGACAGTGGTGTGGAAGAAATGATGAGGACACATTCAAGGAATGGCCTAACGTCATTTTGACTGGAGCATGTTCAAGGAGGCCTGGAAGATCAGACCAGGGATATATTTTAGAGCTACATTATGAAAAACCATAGGCAAGATTAAAGTGAAATATCATATATCAGGATTCTAAAGAAAGGCAGTGGGAAGGGCATGGCCTTCAGAGTCAGAAAGCCCTGAGTTCAAATTTTGTTTCTTTGATTTTCTGTTGGTAGAGTCTTGAGAAATTACTGAGTTAAAGTTCTCTTATCTTTAAAACTGGTATAAAAATGCCTACCTTGCATCTTGCTATTATGTTGGGAAATGATAGCAGTTTATAAAATACCATACAAAATTTGTTATGCGATTTAGACATTCTTTCTCCCTCTGAAACACCCCCTTCCAGAAATTTATTACTATTCTTTACTTGAGAAGGCAGAGCTGGTCTGATTTATTGATTTAAAGATGAATCATATCAGAAATCAGCACTTTACAAAGATCACCTAATGGTGTCCATTAGGAAACTAAATTTCTTTGGAGGTTTTGTAATTTGAGCTGACATCTTACATTTTGATCCAGGGTATTTCTTCCTATTTGTTAATACTGTTCTTATTATGTCTCAACTAATTTTACTCCTCACTGTTAATTCCAATGTGGTGTTACTTTTACTTTTCATTTTTCCTATAAGTAGCTATTTGAACAAATTGACTTTGGAGTGTGCCCAATTCCTTTATTTACCTCTTAATCCTTTCATGTCACTCTGGAAGTACTGCTTCAGGATGAGGCCCTGCAGAGATGGCATTTCAAGCAGCCTATGAGGATTAGCTTTTCGTTTTTGTTTGTTTCTTTTTTTTTCAGCATGCAAACCCAATTTGGGGAATTACCACCTCAGGCATAAGGATGATCGTTCTGTAAATGTCACTCAGAAAGGCATGTGGAATAGCTCAGCTCCCTTTTACAAACAGTTTGGTGGGGAACAAAATACCAACTCCATCAAGTAGTCAGTGGGCGGACAGACCTTTGGAAATATCTGTAAAACCCTCTGCTAGCTGCTAATCTTCTCTCTGTAGTTTCACTGACATAAGCAATAAACCTTGTAATTATATTGCACTAATCAAGAACACTGACACTAATGGAATATCAATCACAGCACTCATATGTAAACCCAGTTAGGTTCAGAGTCTAGTTTTGGCACCATTTGTAATTTCAGTTATAACCTAACTAAAAGGAGCTGATGAATGCAAGCTGACTGAATCACATGCAGCTAAACTGTTCCTCCAAGCTATCCTGAATATGCTCTTCCAAGTGCATTATTCATTAAATTAAATGTTTTGCACTGATGTTTGGGCATGTGCAGTTTCCTTCATTTGTAGTTTATAACAGCAATAACATCCCAGGCAGAGGGCATTTCCTGAGGATTAACTGCCAGCTGGGGTTAATGGCTGAAGGTAGAACCAAAGACCATCAATTCCTTCTCTCCAGCCATTAATTCTTAGGAGATGACCTGTTCTTTCATCATTACTGCTGGCGTGTTTCTTCGTCTGACCTTTATATGAAGTGATGTGGCACCGTAGGAATTAATCCTTACATGGGGGGCTGCAAAAGATGCATCCACTAGGCGTCTCCTAAACTTGTTTATAGGACAACAACAATTTACCTACCCGCTAAATCACGAGGGGTGTCCCAAATCCGTCTATCAAATAAGCAGTTTGTCTAGAATGAGCCATTTGCTTTTTTTTCCTGTTTTTTGAAAAGCTAGCTTTTTTGGTTTCTAGCTTTCTGATGAGGAGTCAGAACTGATATTTCTGTGATTTTCCTGTTGTTTGATCATTCGTTTCTAAAACGTTCATCTCTACCAGGCAGCTCTTTTTTGGAGAAATGTCTCATGAAATGACATTTCCATCATTGTGTGGGAATTATTACATGATCTCTGCAAAAAATTTTTCAAATGTGCACAAAGACCCTTTCTCTGGGGTTTGTGTGCATGTTTGGGCTGAGGGGGCGGAGGCAGCAAGGAATAAAGGGATATTAAACACAAACTGTGCATCTGCTGAGAGCTCTTGGAAGATTTTGCTATTTTCAGGAACAAGAAGGCTCTTTTTGTAATCAGCTCTTCATTACTGTCTCAGTAATTATCGTGTTCCCTGAAGATTTTTATTCTTGTATTTTCCCTTGAAAGAATAATAATGGTTAAATTATTTAATAATGTTGCTTTGTCTTTTATCTGGTCTCTCACCTGAGAATCTCAAGGTGCTTTACAGAGATTAATTATGATTTACAAGACTCACAAAATGGATCTTAATTTGAGGCATTTTGAAAGTTGTGAGGCCTTGATAAATTAAGGCAATAGAAGCAGAAACCTGAAGTTGGGGTTCATTTGTTTGATTGTAGATGAAAGAGATTTTCTTCTCAGGAATCCTGTGACATATTTTTGTTCCAGATTAGGATAAAGGATGTAAGACTAGATTCATGAAAGCAAATTAACTTCTCCTAAGCACTGTGGATTAACTTTTTCTAAGCATGCTACCTGTGCTATTTGTCACCAGAGGAACAGTGCCACCTCCTTAGAGCAGTGCATTAATCAGGACTTTTCAGGTCATAGGTGACTGAAACCTGACTAATAATGGCTTAAGTAAGAAAAAGAAATTGGCTGATGTGAGTGAAAAATTCAGCCATAGTCTGTCTTCAGCTAGACTTAGCAACTCAGATATGTTCATGAGGAGTCTGCCTTTTAGCTCTGCTTTTCTGGTGAGGCTTCATTTTCAAGAGGACTTTCTGCATGCAGTGCTCCCAGCAGCTTCAGACTTACTTACATTCTACAGATTTAGCAACCTTGGTCCAAAAGTCTTCTCTTTCCAAGAGCAGAACACGTGCATTCACCTGGCTTTGATCATGAGTTAGCCCCTGAATCAATGATTGCAATTACTGTGTCCAGTAGGATGAAATATTGATTAGTTTGGCTGGTTTATGCTGCTGCCCTTGAAGCTAAGGATTCAGTGAGCCATATCCAAGCCAGGTGGGTTTATTTGGTGAGTAGAGATGGTTCCTGAAAGGAAAATCAAGGTATCATTTCAGGAAGGAAATGGAATGATGGAAAATGAGAAAAAGACAGACGTCCACAAAAGGTAGCATGATTTTAGTATTTATATTTGCTTTCAGCACAGATAATTGAAGCCCTCAGAGCTAAAACTCAAAATCTATGTGCTTTATAAATATATTTTTTATTAACATACCACTTTCAAAAAAGCATGTGCCTTGGAAACAAGTCTCATGACACATTTCTTTTAAAAAGCGTTCAATGGGCCAGTCGTGGTGGCTCACACCTGTAATCCCAGTACTTTGGGAGGCCAAGGTGGGCAGATCATGAGGTCAAGAGATTGACATCATCCTGGCCAACATGGTAAACCCCTATCTCTACTAAAAATGCAAAATTAGCTGGGCATGATGGTGCTCACTTGTCATCCCAGCTACTCTGGAGGCTGAGGCAGGAGAATTGCTTGAACTGGGGAGGTGGAGGTTGCAGTAAGCCAAGATTGCCCCACTGTACTCCAGCCTGGCAACAGAGTGAGACCCCATCTCAAAAAACAAACAAACAAAAAGATAAAAGAAAAAAAGAAAAAGTGTTCAATGATAACATCATTTTGAAAAACACAGAAAACTATAACCATCCTTGGATGTACATTAAGTAAGCCAGTATGCCGTTATAACAAATTTCACTGTATGCATGCAAGTTAACATAGTCTTCATTTATTCATAGATATGCGTGGGCACAATTCCAAAGTTAGTAATGTTAGAAATCAGAAATGTGATTCATAGAAGTTATGATGGTCTTCTGAGGCAGTATGGCACTAGGAGAGAGAACAGACAACTAAACAAAAGTAGGGCAATGGTTCTCAGGGAACAGGTCCAACTACAGAAACCAACATTGGCCATTCAATTGCTTATGCCAGGGAATGTCTGTGGAAAGTCACACTTCCTAATATGATTAGCACCAGATTTCTCACTGGGAAGAGCATATAGCAGTGGAGAATCTGGGGATCAGTCTATGTTTGTGTGTTAAAACATACTCAGTAACTTTAAGCTATAAAAATTCAGTCTGTCTGAGAACACCTCAGATATTGTTTATGGTCTTAGTTCCAGGGGATTGGATTAGTAGGAATGAAGAAGAGCATCAGGACTCTCTTCCCCGAGTTAGAAGTCCAGGACAAGTCTCCAGACCTGGAACTAACCTTGAAGGAGAGCAGTAGCCCAGTAGGCAAAGTGATGACACAGGGGTTGTGAATAGAGGCTGAAGAAGCAGCCAAGAAAAACAAAAAACAAAACAACAACAACAACAAATCCCCAAGAAACTATTGGTGGTGCATAGTGCATATTCAGGATGGGTATGTGAGTGTATTGAAAGATACCTGAGAGACTAAGTGTCTTTCTGGGAATATGGCTTGATACACAGGTGGAATTGACAACATGTTGAGCATATTGCCATGATATAGTGGATGAACCTTAGAACAAGAAACACCAGAGTGAGAATGCCAGCTTGCAGAATTACAAGCTGGGAAAGCTCCTTAATTATGTGGAAACTTGGTCTTATCTGTAGTGGAAATAACAATATTCTCCTTGGAGGCATGTGGTGAATATAATAGGTACAACATTTTACCTTTATGATATTAGGTATTCAAAAAACATTTTGTTCTTTATTTCTTTATGACTGAAGGTAACGTAACTCATGAGTATCTGTTTCTGCTCATAAATGAGAAATATGAAGACATGCTGCTGATAGGGAGAGAAGAGTTTAGTTGGTATTGCTGGTTTCTGACCCTGGCGGCATCCGTTAAAGTGTAACTTGACCAACCAGGCCTTAAGTGTTTCCTGCTGGTCCTACTGAAACTGCTTCTAATGTCTTTGGACTTTTCATGGCTGTTACTTTTGGAGTCCTCTCGCCCCTTATGCTAACTACTAGGGTCTTTCTGCTACACCAACTCTTGTTTTTCACTTCTGTGTCCCTCTTGGGGGTTTAGGAGACTGCAGTTTCTTTTCTATCAGGTTCCTATCAGATTCATGCTCTTTGACACATGTCTTAGTCACTGCTACTCTTACTGCTATATCAGATATAGGATTTTTCTATAAAGCTTAAATACCCTTAGGATATACTCTGAAAAGTTATGTAATTAACTTTTTTTTAGAAAAAGTTATAAAACTTGTTATAATATACCTAACAAAATCTACCATGTTAATCATTCTTAACTGTAGAGTTCAGCATGCAACCCAACTTCAGAATTCTTTCCATCTTGCAAAACTAAAGCTGAAAACAGCCCATTGTCCCATAGAAGTGATGTTTACAGTCTTTGAAAATAAACATAGAAATTGTTCCTCTTGGTCTTAAAGTTTGAAACTTAACATATGTTTCATCTGCATTCTTTCTGCAGGAAACTGATCCTCAGGCCTCCCCAACAGTATAGAGGAATTGAAACTCACCAGATCACCACATTCCAACAATGAGAAGCCAGATCTTTCATCCCTCATAATTTTCTTTCCCCACCCAAATTCCTGTTTACCCACATGTAGTTATTATACATTCTTTCTCTGTTACACAAACTCCCAACTTTAGTCAGTCAGGAAGATGGATTTGAGGGTGATCTCCCAGCTCCTCAGCAGCAGGACCTGATTGAAGCCTCCTTTCCTGGCAATGCTTAATGTCTTAGAGATTGGCTTTCTCTGCAGTGAGCAGCAAGATCTAAACCCAATCCCGGGCATTTTGGTAACACAACTTTATACCCATTAAACACCTTCCCCACTTTCCCTCCTCCCAGCCCCTGACAGCCAACATTCTGCTTTCTGTCTCTATGAATTTGACTACTCTAGGTAGTTCAGGTAAGTGGAATCATACAGTGTTTATCTTTTTGGACTGGCTTGTTTCATTTAAAATAACAACTTCAGGGTTCATAATATTATAGCGTAGGTGAAAATTTTCTTCCCTTTTAAGGCTGAAGAAGTTTGCTGTATGTATGTACCAGGTTTTATTTATCAGATGATTATCTTTTATACTTTCAGGACTCTTACAACTTATCTGATTATCTGTCACAGTCTCTATCATTTCACTATTTTTTAACCAGCTGAAATGAACTTTTTGGCATATCCTTGGCATATGACCCTGGGGAATAAAGTGTTCTTATATAATCACACATTTTATTTCTCTGCCAATCACTATATGGTTAGCAGGCAAATTCTCAGCTTTGACTCAGTTAGATTTGGCTGTTGGTAAGTAAAGCCAGGTAATTAGAAATTGAAAAGAAATAAAGAAAAAAAAAAAAAAGCAAACAACGTTTCCCCCCCAGTCACCTGAATTCTGCAGTTGAAGCCAATGGCTTTCAGTACTATTCTCTCTATTAAATATTTATAAAAGTATGTGGAAGTGCTTGATGAAAGCCATGAATTTGACTTATTTTTCTCTCCATATTAAATTCTAAACCAATGGCAGTATGTATAGATGATCATTTCTGCTATTTGAAGGATAGGAGGAAGCTCATGAGTAAAAGGAATTAAAACCAAACAACCAACAACCTATATCCATATCAAAGCATTATCCTGCTATGTAAGAATTAGAGCTAATGTATGTAAAGCATCTGACACATAATAAATATTTTAAAAATGTGGCTATAATTATAGCATATTCACCCTTTTGGTAAGATTTTGAATAAATGTTGACAGTAAAATTTAATTTGCTTCAAGGTTATACCCTCAAGTGAAGGCCTGACAATTTGGAATTTTGAGCTGGTGACTGAGAGAGGATATTTATGTACTTTGAATAACAGATATGGTAATAGAAAGCTGTTACTCTATTTTCAAAGTTGAAAGAATGAACACTCTGTTCTTACAAATGGAAAGGGCCACTCAATCCTCTTCTATCTGAACATGGTAATTTACACTTACATGTAACAACATACTCTGGAACAATTATTTCAAGCAAAATATTCATATATCTATATAAGATTAATGATGTTTAATCACTTACCAATAGCTTAAATTATCCTTATGTAAAGAGAATATAGTTGAGCTCATCTTTCCTTCCTCTAAATGGAACCTCGGGCTGCACCTAAGAGGCAATAAATGTGTGGATTCAAGGTATGGGCTCTGGAATCAGGGGCTATGGGTTCAAAACCAGGCTTTGCTGTGTGCTAGCTGTGTGACCTAGAGAACATTATTCAACCTCTTGCTCAGTTTTGTTTACCTGTAGATAGGAATGAAATAGTACCTGCATTTTAGAGTGAGCATTAAAATAAATAATAATAAAATATTTACTATTTTATTATTATAAAGTCTTTATAACCATAAAGTATATGACACATGATCAGGGTCAGATAAAGTAGTTGTTATTCTTCATAACTCCTACCCTTGTTTGTGCTGTGAGTGACACGTTGCAGTTTTCAAAAATATATATTATCTTCATGGCAATTGGCTATTATTTTCTGAGTATTGTTGGCGTTCTTACTTTCTACCATGAGAGCCATCTTCTGTTTCTTCTGTGTCAGTCACCTTTAGCCCATTGACTAAAGTTTCCTGACTTTCTTATAAGACATCACTGTTAGGGCTAAGACCAAGGGCCTATAAGGTCTCTTCTGGTGAGGAGTGAGACCAGCATTGAGGCTGATGGCCCATGCAGTGCTTGTATTGATTCGCTTCTAAAACCATTCCTCATCCTGGATGGGCTTCCCTGACTGCACAGTTGTCTTGATTCTGACCACTCAATGGTGTGCCTGTTAGAGAGTTAGAGTGCTGTTTCTCTGAAAAATGTCTTTGCTAGAATGTCTTTTGCAAATAAGAGGAACACTGTATGTTCTTCTTTTGCAATACAGCCTCATATTACTTGATTAGTTTGATCAGAATCTGCATTTTATAATCTGGCTCTTATTTATTTTTTTTTGAAAGAAATCCTTTCTTTCTCCTAATCATTTAAAGAAAATCAGAATAAATATACCAACAAAAGCAGTTAATATATGCATTTCTAGCAGATTCTCACCAGGAAAGGAAAGTCTACTAAGGACAGTAAACCATTTATTACTTCTATTTTTATTTTAGGAGGAACTATTCCCTGATCTTTAAACTAAGTTAGGTTTTATGATAATTAATCAGTTGAAGAACAGAAATAGACTAGGAATTCAAGCTTTTGATAGGTACCCAGCATCGTTAATGGAATTTTTATTGTAAAAAAGTCATTTCTTGAACATATACTATTTATGCAACATTGTGGCAGTTGCTGAAAACTATTTTAGAGGAAAATAAAACTTTCCCCACCACCATGCTTACACCCACACTTAGCACCTGCAGCCATGCCTGCGCATGCCACCGCCCCCCACTCCTGTCGCTGTGCACATGCACACTACTGCTCACACAACCACATCTGGTCCCTGCAGCTGACCATGCACACACTGCTGGCCGCAGGCTTCTACACCCCACTGCACAGTGAGTTTGCAAAAGTAGATACAGCGTTATCCCAGTTTAATTAGAATTTGGCATTTTTTTCACCATCTACTTAATTATACTTTGTTTTAAGGGAGAACAATGGCAAGAAAGAGAGAACAAAGAGTAAAAAGTTAAGACTCAACACTTAAGTTCAAAATCTGTCTCAATGATTACCAGCTGGATGCTCTTGAAAAAGCCATTTGTTATCTATGATAATTCTATTGCAAGTGTGTCGAATTCTGTATTTATGTGACTGCAGCTGGTCCCAGTAAGAGGTACTGTTTTGACTGTGGCTTTGGCCTTGTGATTACTTTGGCCAAAAGAATGAGGGGCCAACAGAGTGAGTGAGTGTGTGGCATTTCAGAGCCCAGACCTGTCACCACATGCAGACAAGAGACCCCATGAAGGATACGTGTTCCCAGCTGACAACTGGCCATTCCCTAGAAGGAGCTAGTCTCCTACCTAAAATACAAAGATGGCAGATGCTTGAGGGACACCAGCAGATACCAGAAGAATCTTGCAGCTGAACCCAGCCTCTATTATTGGATAGTAGAATCATGAAATAAATTTAATAATTGTTGTTTTAAATCACTAAAATGATTTAGTGAATATCTCAGATATTCTTATTTGTAAAATGGAAATTATTATACCTGTCCCTGAAGGTTGTTATGACAACTGAAGACATGAGAAGTATTAAGAGCCTGTTACTGTGGCTGGCACATAGCACATATCTAATTCATCTCAGTTCCCATTTACACCTCTTTAATCAGCTCCCAGCCGCCCTGCACTTTTCATCCCATCTCTTCTAGCAACTTTTTCTCTAGGGTCAAAATAAGAAATAATCAACCTTTCAAAATAATTTGATTACCACAACCTTCTGAATAATTTGATTGCTAAGGTGCTGTCAATATGCAATAATGATGAATGCTCAGCTCACATTAAAGAACCAGGGATGGTGAGTTCACCAGAACACATCTTGGTGAAGTTGTTTGACGCACTTGTTTTTGTACTGGCTGCAGACCAAACACTGAGTAGAGGTGTGTGTGGTTGGTTGACTGACAGCCTCTGCCTGACTCTGGGAGGGATGATCCTGGAGAGACTGGTCTCATTAAATGCCACTCATTCACATTTGGTATTTCTGATTCAATTAAATACTGAAATTGCTTTTATTAATTTGCAATTCTAATTTGCAAGTTAGCTGAGCTAACTTGGGTATATTTTGAAAACAAATCAACATTAGTTGATTTCATTAATAATAAATATGTATTGAGAACCTAATATGTGTCATGAATAGGGATATAGTTTGAACACATAACTTGTCTTCATGGAGCTTACCTATGTTCTGTGCAGGTTTCCTCATCCCCAGAGACTCTGAGATTAATCCTTACTTTAAAAAGAGAGACTGAAGTTCATTGATTCAGCAGTGAATCAATCTGGTTGTTAGATCTGTTATAACCATATAAGAAAGACTGGATGAAAGTGAGTCTAATCTTCTTGGGACTAAATTGCAATGAGATTGAATAACGTCTCTAGGGTCTGAATAATATGTGTTGTCCAATGAGTGTGTTATGCTGATACCTGCTGTTAGACAATTCATCTGCCTGCACTGCTGATTGCCTGCTCTTTGGAGTTTTCTCAGAAGCCTTGAATCTTTGATTTATTTTCATTCATTTATTTCCTTAGTCATTTATTTACTAACTTACCAACTTAACAAACATATGTGCCTTCAATGTGCCAGACACATGGCTTTGCTCAAGAAGAACTTCTAGTCCAGTGAATTAAGGCAGACATATAAACAGATAACTAGAACAAACTGTTTTATCAGCTGGATGTTTTAGAAGATACTTAGGGGCAGGAACAAGGAGTTGAGGTGACTTGAACATAGAGCAGGTTGTTCTGATCTGAGGCAGATTCTCCCCTTCCGGAGAAAACATATGTTAGCTCCAGAAAGCAAACTCTATAGCCGGTCCTTTTGTTATTTCCATATCCTAGTCCTGGGCTTTTTTCAAAGTGTGACTCTGCCTAGATTTCCTGAGTGTATCAATTATGTTCCCCTGAGGCTCAGTTATGACTCTAAAGGTATGAAACACTGAGCTGGACTTATGAAAAAGACACATACACAACCACAGGGTGTGTTAGCTTCATTGCATATGAAATTCTCCTAGTGATATTTTCATTTTGTTACACAAGATATTTATGAAAATGCAATCTTTGTAATATCAGCATTTGTATTTAGAAAGTGATTACTGCCATAAATTTGGGAAGTCAGTAGTTGTATTAATTGGCTAAGACAGCCATAAAAAAGCTCCACAAACTGGGTGAATCAAACAAAGGAAATTTATTTTTTTTATAGTTCTGGAGGTTACAGATCTGAGATCGAGGTTGGTTTTTCCTGAGCCTTCTCTTTTTGGCTAGCAGATGTCCATCTTTTGATGGCTTCATATGGTCTTCTCTCTGTGTTGCCTGTGTCCTACTCTTCTCTTATATGAACATCAGTCATATTGAATTAGGGCATACCCTAAAGACCTCATTTTAATGTAATCACCTCTTCAAAGACCCTATCTCCAAATACAGTTACAAATTCTGGGATACTGGAGACTGGATACTGTTAGAACTTCAACATGTGAATCTTGGGAGAATACAACTCATCCATAATAGTTTTCATCAAAAGAATTCATTAAAATTTAAACATTCATAGCCAGCAAATATACTGTCATTTTGTTTTTCAATATAGCTCATAAAATACATCCAGTTCTTTTAAGGAGAGAGCAATGCTAGTGTAGGAAAGAGAAAGAGAACACTTTGGCTTTGGATTATCATATGTCAACTCTTGTTATCCATCTGAAAATTCAGAGAGAGGATTACCTAAGGGAAGAAAAGAAAGATTTATTTATTGAATTTATTTATCAAATAAAGAATGTTTGTGGTGTGCTCTGAACATTTGAAATTATGCTGACACACTAACATGTGGAAGAAACAAGCAGAGCTTTAGTCAAAAGCAGTGCTGATACATATAGAATGATCTTGTGTAAAGAGTTAGCTATGCCTTGTGTCACAATCTAATGGAATATTAGTAAAGCCTTTTTTTTTCAGATTTGGGCATGCATCAATATACCTCATAGATGTGCATGCACACTCTTGAAACTTCCCTCTGATTAGTGTTCCATTTTTTTAAACAAGAGGTATCATAGAGCAGGCATTTCATTATCAATTTAAATCGGATGTTGAAAGCCATTTATGCTCTTTTAATAACCATATACTCAATCTACTGAACACTCTCTCTATTGTTCAGCCCTCTACAGAGGCTGGTGGATTCAAGCCTCTTTCTTATCATGCTTATTGCATTGGGTCATCTGGTGTCATGGAATTGCCAAATGGTCCTGACATGGTCTTACATGTCTTAGATCAGGCATGACTATTTTACATGAGCTTTATTCAGACACTGTGACCTACACTGAAGTGAAGACGTCCCTCTAAATGGCTTCAGCAAAGCCCTCAATTAGTGCCTACATCAATACCTGTAGTTTATTGGCTTCAAACAGTTTCTTTGATAAAAGAAACAAAACTTCATCATTTTTATTTAGCCCCTTTTGTAGAGCACTAGCAGACAAATTTTCTTTCTTAATAAATTTCATTCTATATGCAGATATAATCAGTATCTTATATACTTCAAAATAGTTACAATCTATATTTCATACTTCAAAATACATTTTTACCATAATTTACAATGTCAAACAATATGCTATAAATGTAGATGTGAGTGTTAATGTTTGCATATGAAATTATATGTAAATATATGTTTTGTGCAGCCTCAAAATATGGGCTCTGACATTGGTTATAAATGCCTTCTTTATCTCCTAGATTTCAAATGCTTTTAATTCGGGCAACTAATGTTAACTTTTACTTGTGAATTTAGAACATCATTAAGTCCAATTCTTCTCTTAGCAGGAGACCTATCATGGCTTACCAGTTGACATGGACTTATCTTACTCCCAGTTTTAAACTTAGGACTTCAGAATTGAAGACCCAAGGTTGGCTTCCTGCTTTTACTCTAATAGTAGGAGGAAGAAATCCAGTTATTTATGCAATAAACACTGTTTTGGGGATATATTTTATGTCAGTCATTACACAAGGTTCTGGAGATACAGTTATGAATAAGACAGGCTTTTGGTTATAGGACAGTGAGAGGTAGAGAAGTAAGGAACAATTTTTATGAACAAAATGTTTATGTCTCACTAAAATTCATTTGTTGAAATTCTGACTCTCCATATAATGATATTAGGAGATGGAGACTTTTGGAGGTAACTTAGGTCATGAGAGGTCGAGCCTTCATGAATGAGAATAGAACTCCTATAAAAGAGACTCTGGAGAGTTCTCTAGTCTTTTATTTTTTTTCTTCTACATGAAGATGCACTAAAAAGTTGGCAGTCCAAAATCCAGAAGAGGGTCCTCACCAGAATCTGGCCATACTGGCATCTTGATCTTGGACTGTCAGTCTCTTAAGCTGTGAAAAATAAATTTCTTTTGTGTATATGTCCCTTCGTCTATGGTACTTTGTTACAGCAAACTACGCTGACTAAAATGGCAATTAAGATGGTATATGAGTGCTCTGATAGGGGAATAAGGAATATACTATATGAATGGATATCCAATCTTGTCTGAGAGAAAGAAAGACTGTAACTGTAGAAGCAGCAGAAGGTATTCTTTAGAAGTTAGATATGTTGGCCAGGCGTGGTGGCTCATGCCTGTAATTCCAGTGCTTTGGGAGGGTGAGATGGGCTGATTACAAGGTCAGGAGATTAAGACCATCCTGGCTAACACGGTGAAACCCCATCTTTACTAAAAATACAAAAAATTAGCTGAGCTTGATGGCATGCTCCTGTAGTCCCAGCTACTCAGGAGGCTGAGGCAGGAGAATTGCTTGAACCTGAGATGCAGAGGTTGCAGTGAGCAGATATCACGTCACTGTACTGCAATGTACTCCAGCCTGGGCAGAGAGAGACTCCGTCTCAAAGTTAGATACCTTTATCCTCCACCATTATACTTCTTTGATGCTGATTACTTAGGTATAGATGCATCTGTAGCAGTACTGGTAACTGATGCAAAAGCTGTCTCCATCAAAGTTTCAGGCAGAACTGAAGGATAAACATGCTCTATTGGGATATATTGATATGAAGGGCTGAGTAATGGAATAGATAATTGACATTAATTGTTTGGTTCAAGGATGTGGGTCGTTGCTAGACTCTTCCCTGAATATATGTCTCCAAATCCTAATTTCTTCTTTCGCTTTCCCTAGTCTAGGCCAATGTCCCCTTGGACTAATAATTTACTTTCATTTTTGTCTCTCTTAAGTCTAGTCTGTTTTCTTTTATTCTCACCACAGTAGTCAGACTGACATTTCTAAAAGTTAAATAGTATCATGCCATTCCCTAGTGAGCTGCCATTTGCTGTCCATTGCACAGCTAGTGAAAACTTCTCTGGTCTTCAAGGCCCTGAACTATCTGTTCCCTGCTTATCAGGGTGTCTCCACCTGATAATGTTTTTCCCAGAACTGACTGCTTCATGCTGTTCAGACTTCTTTCAGCTCATAGGACAGACCAAGTTCATTTTAATATCAGCGTATTTAAATTCGTTGTTTCCACTGCCTAGAAATATTTTATTCTGGATTTATTTTTGTTCTTGTTCATTCTTTTAAAGTCAGTGAAAGTATTTACTCCACGAAGTGACCATCTCCATCCTCTAAGTAGCGACTAAAGTAGGTCTGCTCCAGCATTTTGTTGTTTTGTTGCTTATTGCAAATTCTAATTATTTCCTTTATATATTTGTTTTTGGTCTGCCTATTCAAGTAGACTTCAAGTTTTATGACAGAAGAATTCTTATCTGTCTTGTTTACTATTGCACACTCCAGTGTCAAGAACAGCACTATTAAATAAATAAATATTTGTTGAAGGAAAGAATGACAGAATATCACTCAGTCGAAAGCAAGACTGTGTGTATATGTGTGTTTGTGTAGGTGATTGTTTTAATTGACGAAAGGACAAGAAAATTCTATTTAAATTTACGTTGAGTATTAAAGATACAACTTACTAGTTAGCTACAGCAGGAGTTAGCACTACAGTTTTGTCCTGGTTTGAGTAGGTACCAAAGGTATTGAACTTGACTTATTTAATACCATTTGTAATTATCTTAACATCCTAAAAATTCAGAAATAAGCAGGCATCAGTAGTACCCTGGTGGCATACTTCAGCAGCAAAGCTACTTATTATGGCATTGGTAATAGCAAGAGATATTACTATGGCTACAGAAGCATGAAAAGAAAAAACAAATAAGTTTTGTAAAATTGTTAAAAGAACCAGTCTTCTGAGAATCACTCCCTGGGGATCCCCAGAGGTACCTAGAAAAAAATTGAAGAATGATGTGATGAGAGGGCACAGACCTAGAGGTGTGTGTGTGTGTGTGTGTATGTGTGTTTAAAATGCATGACTCTATTTGTCCAATTTAACTGATGTATCTTAGAAATCATGTATTAGCTGTAGGAATAGGTATCGTCTAAACATTATATAAATGTTCAAGATGCCAGTATTTTCTCTAGTTATTGCAGTTATCTCTTGCTGTATAAATCTATTTTTGCATGCAGCACAGTGAGAGGTGGAGAGAAGTAAAAGGTAAATTAAAATAGAACATGGTAAGTGCTACGGTAGAGGGGAATCAGTGTGCTACAGGAGAACATAGGGTGAGTATCCACCTTAGCCTGAAGGATAATCAGAAGCTGATCTTTGGAAGCTTAATTTAATGGCTTGCCACAACAACCATTTAATCAGCTCAATGTTTTCTGGGTCTAGAATTTGAGCAGGGCTGCCTTAGTCCATTTTTGCATTGCTGTAGAGGAATATCAGAAGCTGGGTAATAAAGAGGTTTATTTGGCTCACAGTTTTGCAGTGTGTACAAAAAGCATGGCACTAGCATCTGCTTCTGGTGAGGGCCTCAGGCTGCTTCCAATCATGATGGAAGGAAATGGGGAGCTAACACATCACATGGTGAAAGAGGATACAAGAGACAGAATGAGATGCCAGGCTATTTTTAACAGCCAGATCTCCCAGGAACTAAGAGTAGGAGCTCACTCAGTCCTGTGAAAATGAGCACCAAGCCATTCATGAGAGCTCTGCCCTTGTGACCCAAACACCTCTCACTAGATCCCACCTCCAACACTGGGAATCAAATTTCAACATGAGATTTGGAGGGGACAAATACCCAAACTGTATCAAGGGCACTTCTGAGTGTTTTGCTTCATGTGACCTATAGTGAGGTAAAGAGACGGCTGGAAAGTCTAAATTACCTTACTTACATGCTAGCAGTTGGTGCTTGCTGTCAACTGGAGCTCAGTGGGGGCTGTAGGCTGAGCCTCAGTGTTCCATGTGGTCCACCCCACATGTCTGCTTGTGCTTCCCCACAACATGGTGATTGGGTTTCCAAGAGAAGCGGTGTTAGCAGTAAAGCTGAAAGCTGTTCAGACATTTTAAGGCCTAGGTTTTTAAGTTATACAACATCATTTCCAAAACAGTTTCCAGTTCAAAATATGTTACAGGAGCAGCCCATGTTTAAGGAGGGAGGATATAGATTTCACTGTTGATGGGAAAATGACTATATTGTAAAAAGAACATGCCAAATGGGAGACATTGCTGTGAATCTCTTTGGAAACACAATCTATCATACTGGTATAAAATCTCTTGGTACTTTGCTCATTGTTTTGGCCTTGAGTTTGGAAGGCAATTGGCATTTTCTTCTGGACAATAACCTTTTACATTCTTGAGGAAATTCCTGAAGAAAATTATCTTTATCTTCTTTTACTGTCTCTTTCAACTCTCTTCTTCCAGGAATATTTGCTTAAATTTTATTTTGTGAATTGAATTAGTTCTTTTCTATTTTTGGAAGATGTCTAATTTCTTAACATCTTTTAAACCAGGACATTATAGGAGATATGAAATACTTGATTACCAATATAAATGGATAAATATTAAGTAAATACAAAAAGACAGAGTCTCTTTACAACTTGTACTAGTAAATTCATTTCACTATCAATGTGATATCTTGAAATGAGGAATATTGTTGTGGCTGGGGACCTGGAACTAGTACTTGCACTCCAATTACTAACCTGTAGTACTTTATAAAAATCACATCTATCTTGGACTCGGCTTCCTCTTGTGTAAAGTGAGCGCTTTGGACTTTGACTATACAGTATAGAAGAATCATTCTAACCTTAAAATTATTTATGTTTTCTGATAATTTAGGGAGCGTTAAAAATCTCTGATGACTACTCAAGAGATTGTGCTTAGTAATTCAACTTAGAAAGAAGTTACTCTTCTACTTCTTGTGTCTATTTCAATAAAAGAGCATAGATATGCAAAAACCTTGTTCACATTAAATTTGGCTATCTATCATTTCTGGCTAATGTTAAATTAAGACTTTGGGTTTTTAAAATTTTTTCTATTAAGTGTGAAACATACTAAAAGTAGAATTGTTGCCTTCATTTGCTATCTGGGTTTGAGCTTGGTCAAAGAAGCATTTTAAGGAGTATGCAGATGATGGAAACTCTTAGAGCTTACAGATTATTGTAGTAGAAACCATTTGCATGAATGTTGCACTGATTGATTATTTCAGCATGTGCCTCTGTTCTCATCCAAAGATCTTCTATGTGCCATCATTTAACAGACATTGTATAATTGATTTTTCACAGTAACTTTATGAGGTAGCTGGCATTATTATTCCTATAAGAAAGGAAATAGAAGCATAGAGAACCCTAGTAAAGTTCCCCAAGGTCACATATCTCATAACTAGTAGAGCTTGGAATCAAACCCAGGTTTTGATTTCAGTGTCTACCTCTTACCCCCTGTGTCATGCATTTCTTTCTAGTCTAAGTATCCTACAACGTATATATATATATATTTTTCAGAAATTCCTCCTATAAATTCAACAGGGTGGTTCCAGGAATGAGGCTATAATACTAGGGCACTAACTCTAATGTATCTTGGAAGTACTGAATCATTTGAATAATGAATCCCAGACTGAGTGATGAGGCAGATATCACAAGGTTTGGGGGCTTAATGGGCTTCGTCTCCAACATGTTGAAGAACTTTCCCTTGTACATCTGTCATCCTTTCACAGTCCCGTTAAAACATCATTATTCTCCTACTCCTACCCACTGCCTGGCTGGAAGCTTTCCCTGAAGTTCAGTTTTTCATACTCAGTGTTGCTTCAAAGAGGTAGGATGATAAAATAACTGAAGTCATATACAAAATCCAGCAACAGACTATTAAAAATAGTGCAAATTGCATAGAACTGCAAACATGTTTTATCTTAAAAATTTATCTGGAACATTTGCTTAACTGGAACAATTTTGCATATTCACTTCCATCTGCCTATGAAATATTTCCTTAGATAAAACTACTCCTTGTTCTGAATATTCAACATTAACTTTTCTCTTTGGCTTTTAAATAAATTCACATTTATTACAAACACAAATCAGGCAGTTTATATTATGTGTGTGTGTATAATCACTTAATACATTTTTTTAGTTTAACCTACCATTTATTCACATATATTGAAACTGCATGTTAATAACTCATTTAAAACAGTTTATAAAGCATTGTGGCCAATATAGTTAATCATTTTATGGACTAATTTTAGTGGTTTACTATCTCTTATAGTGTGGAAGCTACTGTAACATACTTTTAGAATGCTATTGATAGGAATTTTTTCTTGGATGAGTTCACAGAAGATAGAGGTTTTAGTTTCCTATCTCCTTTAGTTTATGTTTGTTACATTAGGTACCATTTTACCTTAGATTTAGTAAAGATGTAGAGAAAATTGATATTGCATGTGAGCATACCTTTATAATTGTCAGACCATCTCTGTACTTTTAACAGCTCCTCCTACCTTGGATCCTGAAGTAAGAGCTGCTGTAGCACAAGGCTCCTGAAGCTCAGATTCCTAACAAGGAGAGAGCTCCATATTCTGCTTCCAGTGCTCTGATATAATCCACTTGTTATGCCTGGACTCTTCCTCTCTATTCTCCTGTTCGTGCCTGGCTTTTACCCACCCTTATGCCAAGACTCCTGGATTTAGCTCTCTACTGGATGAACTTTGGACTGTGTGCCTGGCAATCAGTTCTGGATAATCTCTGATGCCACCTTCAGTTCTACCTTTACTTTACCTTTGGCTCTTGTGATTTTGTCCCAAATCACCATGTGCATGGCAAAGAATCTTAAAACTCCAATCACCATCTGAAATCCCAGGAACTGCTTATCTAGGAGAGAAGTAGATAGGCACTGTGTCTTGGGGTTGGTGCAGCAAAGGTTAGAGATCACAATCTCTGCCCCAAGAAACTCATTCATCTTTTGTAGTCAGGGGAGCAGAAATATATAACCTATTCTGGGGCAATGATGTTGTACAAGTCCATGCATAGAATTTATGAGAACACACAGGAAGGCCACAAAAATCAAGCTTCCCAGTTACAAAAGATCCTGTGAAAGACATGTCCTTTGAAATAAGTTTTAATGATATAAAGCCAGTAACTAGGTAGAGCATTTATCTAAAGGGGAAGCTGTTCTCATTTTAAAACAAATAGTAGATTATAGATGTAGCATAATGTTAATAAAGAAGTACAAGTGTTTGGATATTTCCGGAATGTAAAATGCAATGGAAACAGGCAAAAATGCACAGGAGAAGGCAAAGGTCAGATCATGGAAACTCTGTATGCTGTAGTGGAAAACATGGGCCTGTCTTGTACTGATGGAAAACCAGTGCTTGTAACCCTTTGCTGTTTTATCTATTTGAATGTCACCTGCCATCCACTTACTTTTCTTTTGTAGCCAGCACTATAATTTGATTTTACAGTCTCCATCACTCCCTCATTTTCTGTCCATGGGATTGGGTTCTGTTCGGTCCATTCCAAATTCAGGTTCATTAGCAGGCTATATGATACGGGTAAGAACACAAGAACATCCCCATCATATGAACAAAGCTAGTACTTCTTCAGCTCTCTCTCTCCTTCTTTTTTTTTTCCTTCTAAATACTTGTAGAAATCATGGGAACCAAGGTGTGCAATATGGTTAAGCTTTGTGTCCCCACCCAAAACTCATCTTGAATTATAATCTCCATAATCCCTACGTGTCAAGGGAGAGAATAGGTGGAGGTAATTGAATCATGGGGGTGGTTTCCCCCATGCTGTTCTCATTGATAGTGAGTGAGTTCTTATGAGATCTGATGATTTTATAAGGGGCTCTTACCCCTCTGTTCCAAATTTCTTCTTTCTGCCTTCTTGTGAAGAAGGTGCCTTGTTTCCCCTTTATGTTTTACCATGATTGTAAGTTTTCTGAAGCCTCCTCAGCCGTGCTGAACAGCTAGTCAATTAAATCCCTTTCCTTTATAAATTACCCGGTCTCAGGCAATTCTTTACAGCAGTATGAAAATGGCCTAATACAGAACATTAGCACCAGGAGAGGGGGTGCTGCTATAAAGATACCAAAAAATGTGGAAGCAACTTTAAGACCAGGTAATAGACAGAGGTTGGAACAGTTTGGGTGGCTCAGAAGAAGACAGGAAGATGTGGGAAAGTTTGTAACTTACTAGAGATTTGTTGTATGGCTTTGACAAAAATGACAATAGTGATGTGGACAATGAAGTCCAGGCTGAGGTGGTCTCAGATGGAGAAGAGGAATTTCTTGGGAGCCAGAGCAAAGGTGACTCTTGCTATGCTTTAGCAAAGAGACTGGTGGCCTTTTGCCCCCACCTTAGAGAACTGTGGAATTTTGAACTTGAGAGAGATGATTTAGGATATCTGGCAGAAGAAATTCCTAAGTAGTAAAGCATTCAAGAGGTGATTTCATTGCTCTTAAGAGCATTCAGTTGTATTCATTCACAATGAGGTGGTTTGGAATTGGAACTTATGTTTAAAAGAGAAGTAGATCACAAAGATTTGGAAAATTTGCAGCCTGATGATGCAATAGAAAAGAAAAACCTATTTTTTAAGGAGAAGTTCAAACTCACTACAGAAATTTGCATAAGTAATGAGGAGCCACATGCTAATCATCAAGATAATGGGGAAAAGGTCTCCAGGGCATGTCAGAGGACCTCATGGAAGCCCTCCTAACACAGGCTTTGGACCTCAGAGGAAAAAATTGTTTCTTGGGCTGGGTCCGGGGCCTTGCTGCTTTGTGCAGTCTCAGGACTCGGTACCCTGCATCTCAGCCGTGGCTAAAAGGAGCCAACATGCAGCTCAGGCTGTTGCTTTAGAGGGTGCAATCTGCAAACCTTGGTGGCTTACATGTGGTGTTGGGCCTGTGGGTACACAGATGTCAAGAATTGAGGTTTGGGAACCTCTGCCTAGATTTCAGAGGTACTATGGAAAGGCCTAGGTGTCCAGGCAGAAATTTTCTGCAAGGGGCAGGGCTCTCATGGAGAACCTCTGTTAGAAAAGTACAGAAGGGAAATGTGGGATTGTACCCCTCACACAGAGTCCCCTACTGGGGCACTGCCTTGTGGAGCTGTGAAAAGAGGGCCACCATCCTCCAGACCCCAGAAAGTTAGATCCACTGAGAGCTTGCACCATGCACCTGAAAAAGCTGCACACACTAAATGCCACCCTGTGAAAGCAGCCAGGAGGGGAAATATACCCTGCAAAGCCACAGGGGCAGAGCTGCCCAAGGCCACGAGAGCTCACCTTTTGCATCAGTGTGACCTGGATGTGAGACATGCAGTCAAGAGAGATCATTCTGGAATTTTAAGATTTGACTGCCCCATTGAATTTCAGACTTACATGAGGCCTGTTGCCCCTTTGTTTTGGCTAATTTCTCCTGTTTCCAATGGAAACATCTACTCAATGCCTGCACCTCATTGTATCTAGGAAGTAACTAACTTTCTTTTGATTTTACAGGCTCATAAGCAGAAGGGACTTGCTTTGTCGCAGATTAGGCTTTGAACTTAGACTTTTGGGTTAATGCTAGAATGAATTATAACTTTGGGGGACTGTTGGGAAGGCACAATTGATTTGAAAGGTGAAAGGGGAATGAGATTTGGGAGGGGCCAGGATAAGAATGGTAAGGTTAGGTTTTGTGTCCTCACTCAAATCTCATCTTCAATTACAACCCTCATGATCCCCATAATCCCCACAAGTCAAGAGAGAGACCAGGTGGAGGTAATTGGGTCATGGTGGTGGTTTTCCCCAGGCTTTTCTTGTGAGAGTCAGTGAGTTCTCTTGAGATCTGATGGTTTTTATAAGGGGTTCCTCCCCTTTTGCTCGTCACTTCTCCTTCCTGCCTCTTTGTGAGGAAGGGACATTGCTTCCCCTTCCCCTTTCACCATGATTGCAAGTTATCTGAATCCCCCCCAAGTCATGCTAAACTGTGAGTCAGTTAAACCTCTTTCCATTATAAATTACTCAGTCTTGAGCACTTCTTTGTATCAGTTTCAAAATAGGCTAATACAGTGTGTATGTGTGTAGGATGTGGATCAGGGATGATTGAGCTGGAGGAGACAGAAGGAAATAAGTATTTTCTAGCTGGCTCAAAACGAAGTCTTACAGAATAAGCAAAACTTCCCAATACCTGGCTTGTGAATGTTCTATGGTTCTAAGGATGTATGAATCCTACATTTTTACTATTTGCTTTCAGGGCTGTCAGTTTCTTAGGTTTCTGATGGTTAAGCACAGATAGACCATGAAACTATTTTTTTTTCTACTCCAACTTTATTAATTTTAGAATTATTGCATATTCTTTCAGTAGTCGCACAATATTGAAGTTATATCTTACTAATTACTGTCTTAGGAAAGTAGGAGGATCCAGGATATCAAATAGATCTTTTCCAAAGTATTTCTTATGTAACCTAAGACAGTAGTTTAATATTTATAATATGACTTACAAATATGATTTCCCATATAAAAAATCATTTTATTTGTATATTAATTTTGTGAAATAGGTAGCATAAGAATTTTTATCTTAAAGAAGGGAAAATATTAAGGCTGTATGTAATTACATGACTGGCCATAGTTCCTACTGCAGGATGAGCTGCGAATGGAAGGCTTCTCTCTAGAACTCTAACAGTAATTTTGGAAGATGACTCTAGGCAAATGTTTACGTCTTCCCCTTTGCTAATAAGGGAGCTGTAGTATAAAGGACAAAATAGTGGCTGGAGCTGAAACAAGAGAAAGGCACAGGTCTTTTGACTTCTTAACTTGCAAGCTGTCAATGTCCTACATGACTTCTTTTTGAAAATTGCATAACCAGTTTCTTGACACATACATAACACAGATTGGTTTTATTACTGCTGAGCTATTCCTCAGCGATCTTTTGTATACTACTGGGACATGGGTAGGAATGCCTTTTGCACTGTATTATCAGCCAGGATATGAATATGAATTCTTAAACTTTAGAAGAAAAATGATAGGTATTCATTAGATTCAGAATCTGTATATCCAAATTGTATTCTATCTTCAAGGTTCTTGTGATGAGCACCCAAAATATACATCATGGCATAAGTAATGATAGCAATTTGACAAATAATTCACATCTATGGAGCTTCTAAAATGTACTTAAATTGAAATGGTTTTGGAACTATAATTATAAGCAGAGGCCTCCTTGGATTTCAGTTCACCTTGGGGTCATAATTTTATATTTTGAACATTCTCTCAGAAGAATATTACCCCTGAATGGGCTTTCTTAACAGCATTTCTGTTGAACTCTGGCAAGTCTAAAGTGTGTCAGAAAAATGTTTTAACTCCATCCCATTTCTACTTGGCTAGAGAAAGCTTTTAATCACTGGAAAGCTCATATTTTGTAAATGGGGGTTGTAAAAGTAGTTATTTTTTTTTTAAGAGAAAAAGAATTTCATTGCTTTCTAAATATTAAAAAATTGCATGGCTTGGATACGTTTGGCAGTTTTTATCAACACACCCATCTAGGAAAGTGCTTATTATTGCATGAATACTGTGCCTTATCCGAGGTTCAATTTGTAGATTCAATGCATATCAGAATGGTGTGTACAACATTACTGAATGTAATCATTTTAAAAAGAGCTAATAGAAGTACTAAATATTTGAGGATTCCAAGTAATTATATTAATGTGTATGATGGTGATATCAGAGGGTGCAACTTATAATGAGAGGCCAATTAAGTGTGTTACTGTTTTTGAAGAGTACAGGCTTGATATCTTGCCAACAGAGCACAATTTTACCTTCCCTGTTTGATATGTTGCCAACAGAGCACAGTTCTACCCTTCCTGTTTCTTTCTTAGATATTATGTGGTACTGATCTTGATGCATTTAAAAATTATTTTTACCTTAGTTTTTCTTATTTAGAATGCTTATTTTTAAGTTACATTTTTTTCCTTTAGGCATAGAAACATTTGAAAGAAAAAGCAGCACCAGCTGCTTTTGAATTTGAATCCTTTTGTTACAATCATCAGATTTTCTCATTGATTAGTGGATTTTTCTTTTACAAAAGAAAAGCCTTTGTTAATTATGCCCTTTTGCTTGTTAACAAGAGGCAAACAATCCTAGAATCTTAGAATTGGTAGGGATCTCTGTGTTGGTCTAATCACTGATCATAAATCACATAAAAATACATTTTATTTTGCAACTAAACACACATACACAGACATTTCCCTCCTCCCCTCCTCCACCACTCATTTGCATATAGTAAATAAAACTAAAGCAAGAGTTTTAGGAAAAAATACTTACACTTTGTGTCATATATTCAGGCATTTTCTCTACTCATCTAGATCATTAAGAGAAAAATGCTGATCTCAATCCACCAAACTGATTTCACCACAAAGACCAGCTACTTAGTTGCAGGGTCCAAAGCAAATAAAACTTGTTATACAATTATTAAGATTCTCAAGACAGCAGTGGTGGATCATTAATTCAAAGGTGAGGCCCTTGTGCTCAGGGCGACTCCTGAGCACGTGAGACTGCAGTGGCTGTATATCTGTGATGTCAGCCCCGCTTCCACATCTACAAATGAGTTGTGGACAGTAGTTAAGAAACATTGCTTTAGAGTAACTCTCTCATTTCACAGATGCAAAGACTGACTCACTGAAATTTAGTGACTTATTTAAGATCATAAGATGATTTAGTACGGTAAATGGCAGTTCAACAATTTATATTCCAGTGTTCTTTCTCAATACTAAACTAGATTACTCTGAAGACAGAATAATAAAGTTATAAATTATCTGATTTTCTTTTGGTAAGTTATCTTCTGATCACAAACTTACAAACTTTTTTTTTTTTTTAATAGAGTCTTGCTTTGTTTCCCAGGCTGGATTTCAGTAGAGTGATCTTGGCTCACCACAACCTCCACCTTCTGGGTTCAAGCAATTCTCTTGCCTCAGCCTCCCAAATAGCTAGGATTACAAGTGCACACCACTATACTCAGCTAATTTTTGTATTTTTAATAGAGACAGGGTTTCACCATGTTGGCCAGGCTGGTCTTGAACTCCTGGCCTCAAGTGATCTGCCCACCTTGATCTCCCAAAGTGTTGGATTATAGGCATGAACCATCATGACTAGCATGATCACAAACTTTAAAAAACAATTAATTCAGATTTGTTGAAGGTATTTCTAATACCCCACTTAATCTATTTTTATGTCTTGGTAAGAAAGAATTATGGTTTGTTTTCTTTAAAGTTTTCTGAACCACCAACTACAATTATATAGTATTGTAGTTGCTCAAACACAATGAAGATAAAGAACCAGGCATAATGTTCAGATTATGGGTCAAAGAAGAAAGCCTTAAGAAAGACTGAGAATTCCCTATAGAAAATAAGAGGAGACATGGAGGGGTAAGAGTTAGAGAGGCTGTTGTGGTATGAAGGAAGGATGAGAGGACAACTATGTACACTTAGGAAATTGTTCTTAAGTGCATAGAGAAGGATTGTATCCATTATTTTTATTTCTACACAGAAATAATATCCAAGAGTCAACATGTGATAGGAATGATGAGTGGGAAATCAAGCAGCATAGAAAATATAGAAAAGCTACACGCTGAGGCTGGACAGCCTGGGGGATTATGGTTCTATAAAGGATTGCTGGCCGGGCACAGTGGCTCACATCTGTCATCTCAGCACTTTCGGAGACCAAGGTGGGAGGATCACTGAACCCAAGAGTTTGACACCACCAGCCTAGGAAATATCGTGAGACCCTATCTCTACAAAAAATAGAAAAAATTATCCAGACTGGGTGGCACATCCCTGCAGTCCCAGCTACTGAGGAGGCTGAGGTGGGAGGATCGTTAAGCTTGAGAACTTGAGGCTGCAGTGAACTATCATTGTGCCACTGTACTCCAGCCTGGATGACAGAGTGAGATTCTATCTAAAAAAAAAAAAAAAAAAAAGGGACTCAAATATGAAGAAGTTAAATAATATATTCAGAGTCACTTACCTGTATACCTATCTAAATTAAATGCATTATTGAATTATAATAAGTATAATGTAGAAATTATCATCAATTAGCCTTATAATTAGCTTTATTGCTAATTAGCCTTTGATTATTAGGCTTAATCCAACTGTTTTAAATCAAAAGTGAATTTAAACCAGTTAAATAAAATGGGATATGATCCTTTATCTGAATCCACACTACATTTTGTGTATTTTTTGGGGAAGTTGATTAAACTATTTTTGTTTTTGCATTTAGTCTTTAAGTCAGTGATTAATTTGGTGGTTTCTTTATTCTTTATTTTTGACAGGTCAAGGGAGGAGCAAATGGGGAATAAATTTTTTAAAAAGTGAATAATTTAGAATTATACTATTCAATCCTATATAGTCAAACCAGGAGGAGACACCACTTAAAAAATGTGAATGAATGTTAAACATTTCTTATCAGACTTCCAGATATAATTTGTACTAAAGTAGTGTTCATTTATTAGTTAAAAAAAACTCTGCAAAAAGACCAACATGAGACAACTTGTGCTAAGACTTCTTCCAGATTTCAAAGTTTTAAAGCATTTTAGTCCACATCTCAAGTTTCTTCCTCTCACTCCAGGCTTGGTTCTCTTACTCCTTTTCTCTCCCTTTAAGTGCTTATGTTTCAGTTTCAGGCAGGATCTAACATAGAAACTGATGAAAATTTTAATAAGTTATTCCACCCAACTTGGTGCTGTGAGATTTCAGTAACAGACAGTATTAAAATCAACATGTGTGGTACAATTTATTTTTTCTTTGAATTTGTTAGCCTTAGCAAATGTGTGAATCCTTTAGCGGAGACGTCTAATTGTGAGTGCTCAATATGTGCATCTTGAAACCTGCACATAGCTCAGCCTGAAAGAGAAACTGTTTTATGCTTATTTCTTCCCCAAGATCAAGAGAAGATCAAAAGTTAACATGTCTTAGGAAGCCCTTTGATTCATTTTGATGTCCCTTTTCATGATCGACTTTCAGCGACATGCAGCTGAGTGATAATTAAAGACTGTTAGCATCTCTTTAGGGGGGCTTTCAAATGTCAAATGTCCAGGCACACAGTAAGCATAAAATGTTTTCTCCAAAGATCACAGCAAAATGTAAAGATAATAAATTGAACATTTCCTACTGAGGGTCCTACTGAGATTTCAAGACAGCTATTAAAATTAGTTTCCCCAATAATTTTCATATTAAATACCATAAAATATTCACTATAGTAACTTTATAATTAAATTTTGGTCACCTATGATAATTTGTTTTAATAATTTTAGGAATAACAATCCCTTAAAATGATCAGTTTTGAACAGCATTTAAGTGACAGCCTTCAATCTCCTGAACTATTTCTCAGTAGTTTACTTAATTTAGAAAATTCAATGGTTCTCGTTTTCTTAATTAAACTTTAGATGAGTAAAAAAACTAGATTATTTTTTTAGTGTGTCATTATTTGTTATACTAAAAAGTTATGTTATGAAAAAAATCTGGGTGAAACATAGTTTAATATGCTTTTCTTTGGTGGGATTTCTAACAGCCTTTAAAATGCTAATATTCATTGTGAATCTCTTAGAAAGCTGGGATAGGGAATACAGCGTTTTCCACGTTTGTTTGACTCTTGAGAAAAGAGACCTCAAGGGACTGTCCTGTTCAAAAAACATGTTTTGGGAAAAGCTGATAGAGAAAATGTTTGAGTTTCTATTTATGCATTCAAGGACATAGTCATAGAATATAGAAGAAGTGTCAAACTTTTGTTAGGTTATAAAAAGTATGTTATCTTAGGGTAAAGGAAGCTCATGTGAAGCAAATGGAAAATGTGAGATATTTTCATATGTAAAACAAAACCAAAACCTAAGCCCTCAGTTTTCTGTTAGATTGTGAGGTGATGGTTTATCAGATTATCCTTGAACAAAGTTCCTTTATATGCACTTTACTTAGCATGGCAGATGAAAGTAGAAATTCTGTTTATCTTAGCACTGAGGAAATCATCAATGCTACAGGAAGATGAATGACCTGGGGAAGAGGGGTGTGTTGGTAGATCTGTACCTTTGATTCTACATGTTGAGGGCTATGGTCTCTGAATCATGGGGTTACAAATTATCTTGATCTATCCCAAGCTAGGCTGAGATTTTACCAAAATGATTTGTCCATAGAAGAAATAGAAGACAGAAGACCTCCAGTATGATGTTGTTTGGTAATATGATAAAATGTAACACTACTAGTAATACTCAAAACTCCCATGTTTTGAGTGCTAGGTGCTTGATATGACGCCAAAGTGTTTTCTGTGGCTTGTTTTATACAGTCCTCAAACAACGCCTTAGATCAGTTAAATTTCTATTCTCATTTTTTGATAAGAAAACTGAGGGCTGGAAAAGTTGCATGTCTTTTCTGGATCTCACAGCTAAGAAGTGACAGAGCCTGAACGAGAACACAGAAAGTCTAACTTTAAAGCTCCTTGTTTTTAACTGCTAGAAGTTTGCCTCTTATGTTATGTCTTACCATCAACAAAGTTTTTAGTAACAAAATTTGTCATTGACAGGTCCCTCTTTATTAAATGGAGGCACCTCTGTGGCTACAGATTTCCAAGGTTCTTTAATACTTACTGTTTCAACATGAAATTTCTTTCCATTATTTTTCAAGATTGGATACTTAAAATTGTGTTTGTATCTGAGGTTTGGGGAGGTAAAGGATGGTCTTAGCCAAGAAGACTGAAAAAAATTGTGCTTGTTAAGAAGGAAATGAAGCTTCTTCAGAAAACAGCAGTAAGAGTAGTGTAAAATTAGTAAGTATTTTAGTAACTTGAGGGATATACATAAGAGCTTCATGGGGTAAAAGTTGAAATACTTTTCAAGTATTTTTTTCTCCAAGTCGTGTTGAGAATTTTTTTTACTTTTTATTCTTTCTTTCTTTCCTTCTTTTCTTTCTTTCTTTCTTTTTCTTTCTTTATTTCTTCTTTTCTTTCTTTCTCTTTCTTTTTTTTTTTTTTGGCATATTGTATGATGTTGAGGTTTGGGCTACAAATGATCCTGTCACCTGGGGAGAGAGCATCGTACCTGATAGGAAGTTTTTCAGTCCTTGCCCCCCATATTTCCTTCCCTCATCTAGTAGTCCACAGTGTCTATTATTGCCATCTTTATTCCATGTTCACCCAATATTTAGTTCCCACTTATAAGTGAGAACATGCACTATTTGGTTTTCTATTCCTGAGTGAATTTGCTAAGGGTAATGACCTCCAGCTACATTGATGTTGCTGAAATGAACATGATTTTATTCTTTTTTATGGGTGTATATTCTTCCATGGTGCATTTGCACTACATTTTCTTCATCCAATCCACTGTTGATGGACATCTTGGTTGATTCCATGTCTTTGGTGTTGTGTGTAGTACATATGTCTTTTGGGTAGAAGGATTTATTTTCTTTTGGATGTATACTCAGTAGTAGGATTGCTGGGTCAAATGGTAGTTCTGTATTAAGTTCCTTGAGAATCTCCAAACTGCTTTCCATAGTGGCTAAATGAATTTACATTACCACCAGCAATGCATAAACATTCCCTTTTCTCTACAGCTTTGCCAAAATCTGTTGTTTTTGACTTTTTAACTATAGTCATTCTGACTGGTGTGAGATGGTATTTCATTGTGGTTTTGACTGGCATTTCTCCAGCGAGTAGAGATGTTGAGCGGTTTTTCATGTTTGTTGGCTGGTTGTATGTCTTCTTTTGAAAAGTGTCTGTTCATGTCGTTTGTTCACTTTTTAATGGGGTTATTTGTCTTTTGCTTGATGATTTCCTTAAGTTCCTTATAGATTCTGGAGGTTAGACCTCAGTCAGATGCATGTTTTGTGAATATTTTCTCCCATTCTGTAGGTTGACTGTTTACTCTGCTGATAGACTCTTTTGTTGTGGAAAACCTCTTTAGTTTTATCCAATCCCACTTACCAATTTTTGTTTTTGTTGCAAATATTTTTGAGGACTTAGTCATAATTTTTTCTCAAGACCTATGTCCAAAATGGTATTTCCTAGGTTTTCATAGTTTGGGGCCTTACATTTAAATCTTTAATCTATCTTTCTTTGGTATATAATGAAAAGTAGAGGTCCAGTTTTAATCTTCTGCATACAGCTAGCCAGCTATTCCAACACAATTTATTGAATAGGGAGTCCTTTCCCTATTGCTTTTTAAAATAACTTTGTGGAAGAGCAAATGGTTATAGGTGTGTGGCTTTATTTCTCAGTTATCTGTTCTCTTCCATTAGTCTATGTGTCTGTTTTTATATTGATACCATGCTGTTTTGATTACTGTAGTCCTACAGTATAGTTTGAAATGAGGTAATGTGATCCTCTGGTTCTGTTCTTTTTGCTTTGCTGTCCAGTCTATTGATAAAGCTTTCCATTGTATTTTGAAAATTAAGTGAGTCTTTAATTCCAGAAGCTCAATTGATTTCTTTTTAGAAGTTTTTCTCTTCCTTCATTTCCTAGGTTGCTTGAGAACTTTCATTGTGTTGATTTTCAATCTTGTCTTGGATCTGAGTATCCTTTCAATCTATGCTTTGAATTTTTTATGTGTCATTTCTGAGTTTTCATTTTGGTTAAGAATCATTGCTGGACAGCTAGTGTTATCCTGTGGTGGTATCACTACATTCAGGTTTTCATCATTTCGTAATTCTTACACTGATTTCCTATCTGATGACACCAGCACTTCTAATTTTTTGTTATTATTTTCATATCTAAAGGATTTATTTTTCTTTCTTTCCCTAAAAAAAGGTTTTTGTTTTTGTTTTCTCCTTTGCTTGCCCCTTTACTCCATCTCCCTAGGGGATGACTATAGCAAATGTTGGGTAGGATCTTTTGGCTTTGCTTTCGTAACCTTATACTACATTGAATTTTATATTGGCCTGTACAGTTTGACCTACAAGCTAGTGGATGGTGCTTATGGGTAAGACCTCGGTGCTGCCAGCAGAGCAGGAGATATGCTTGATCCCTTTTTACTGGAAGAAGCTCTCTGTTGCCTCAGGCAGTGGGCTAATTTGTGGAGTGCACAGGGGTGAGTGGATGAGCAATCTGCTCATTCCTGGAAGTGGGGCACAGGGAAAGAATGGTAGGTCCAGACTGTGAAGTCTGCTTACTGGTCCCATGATGGAGGGCACAAGCACCAGTGCAGAGAGAGAATCTAGTGGACAGCCACTAAGCACTTAAAGGTGTGACTAGTCATGGAGCTGGGAAATCTTCGTAGTCCCAAGTTCTCAAACAGAGGGGAAAGGGCAGCAAGAACTTCCAATCCAAGAGAGTAGGTGTTCCAGGTGCCTGGAGAGCTGCCTGAGCAAGGTGGAGAGGGCCTCCTGCACCAGGATCTATACACAGAATGGGTGAGCTTGCTCAATCAGGCTGCAAATTCAGGTTAGATGAGGTTCTGAATACCTGGTGATGTGCCTATGCATGGGTGGAAAGGATCCTGTCTCACTGTAGTCTCTGCAAAGGAAGGGTAAGGTCACTCAGGCTGCCAGTCTGGGTGAGCAGGTGCTCCAAATACCTGGAGATCTGCCTTTGTGTGGGGTGGAGAAGAGCCTGCTGTACCAGGATCTCTGCACAGGAAAAGTGGGGGTGGCTCAGGCTGCTGGGCCAGGCTAGTGTGTAATTCAAATGCCTGGAGGTGTGCTTGGGCATGGAGTGTCAAGGGTCTTGTTGCACCATGATCTCAGGGGAGCTGGCTGGAGCACCCAGCATTGATTCACACAGATTGATTTCAGGTCACCAAACTGGCCCTGGCTGCAAGTCTTATCACCCAGGAGAAACTGTTTTTGTAGTAGCTTTCCTTCTGCCCCAAGCCTGTGATGGGGTGAGCACAATTCTAGTACCTACTGCTGAGGTGGTTTGCACACGGCAGCATGTGTGGTCACACTGTTGGGTCACCAAAGAATGGTTGACGTTGTATGTGCTTAGGTTAAAAATGGCATCTTGCTTCCAGTTCTGGGCCTGGAAAAATGTGTGAAGCATTTTGCTCTTGCCAAATGCCCAAGGCATGCTAGCATGCTAAAAACTTCAAATCCACCATCTTGGTTGGGTGGGGAGGGGACTTGTTCATGTAGTATATGATTTTTAAATTCAGTCAAAGACTGGCTTTGTGTACGTGCATCTATTCATGCAGATGGTGGCAGAACAAGCCTACACTTAATTTAGGAGGTGTCCTCTAGGAAAAATCAATTCTTATGCTCCTGGAGAGGTTATACAATAGAGTTAATGGAGGTGTCATTACTGCTGTGATCAGATCAGTTGCCACGGGTGATTTCTAATGGGTTCAAAGCTCAGTGTTCTTTACTAATTTCTCATTTTCATACCCATCGTCATAGTTCAGGCCCTTATTACCTCTTGTCTGGACTACCAGCTGGTCTGATTGACTTTGGTCTCACCTCAAAATCACCTACAGAGCTTAAGGCTCTCAAAGTTTCCTCTTTATTATATCACTTTCCTGATAAAAAGTCTCCAGTGGGTCCCCATCACCTACTGAATGAAAAACAGACTTTGTAGTCTGGCGTCTAACAGTCTCCTGAACTGGCAATAACCCACCTGTCCTGCCTTATACTCTCTATTAACTCACACGTATTCTTTATTCGTGCCTGCCGATAGCTGCTAGTAGCTTGGTTTTTCCTTATGTCATCTCCTTTTCTTTTGCTTTTCTGTCTACTGAAGTATACATATACTTCTATTTCTTCCATCAGCTTCTGCATATTGTATTCTTTAATGTCCATTATGAATCCCTCTGTTTCCAAGCTGTTCCATCAGTTCAACTGTGAGAAACTTTTCATCTTCTGAACTTTATGAGTGGATTTATGGTATCTCTTCTATATAGCTACCAATTTTGTCTTTGGGTTATAGCTGGAACACATATTTATATGGGATTTTGAAGTTATTAAATTCAGAGGCTGCATCTTAGTCATTTCTGCACCCCACAGTGATTAGTCTAGGGCCATAACATAGTAAATACTCCAAAAATATTTGTTGCATTCAAAATGAGATAGTTCCCACCATTCTAGAGAATGTTATTCACCAAATCCTAAATCCCCAAAGGTAAGTGATTACAATATTTCTTTTGCCCTGTTTGTACTTCTAGTGCCTTCTATTTTTCTTTTGAAAATTCATCACAATTGGAATTAAGGTCTTAATTTTCATACTTACTTCTGCATTGTTAGTCTTTGTGAGGACAGATATTAAGTCTGCTTAACTCCTCATTGTATTCTCAGAACTAGGACAGTACTTGGAAGGTGGAAGTCATGCATCAAATATTAATTGAATAAGTTAATAGGTTTTCTAGCATAACCTATTTCCCAAACACCTGAAATAATAGCTATGTGTTCAGAGATATATATCGGACACTTACTATATTGAGCACATGCATGGGCTTGGGAAGCAAGCAAAATTGAAAATGACTTCCCGCATACCCAAGAGTGAAAGTTTTATTCAATTCAATCAATTGACAAAATAAGGTGAGCCAATTAGTCTGGTTTTAGTTGACAGCAGATCAATCCCTGCCATACCTGGTCTGTAAAGGAATCACAAAATCTCACTAACTATGGCTGACCTACATTGCTGTTAAAACCAACATGGCCTGCCTTATGAGGAAGGGTTATTTGACACCTTTAATTTATACCTATTTTTTTTTTTTAGATATCTGGAAGGACTTCTTCTGTGTAGCAGATTTTGCCTCACATGAATAATGTCAATGGACCTGCATCTACAGAGTAGAACTCAGTTGACAATACAGAATATATATCTTCAATATTTTATAGGATCTCATGTTTAAATGGTCTGTCAGAGTCCTGTCAGAAGTTGAGATGAGACATTTAGTATTCAACTGGGTTACTCTAAGAGGCACATCACGTATGTGTCCTCCTGATGCTGAACTTGAAACCTGTGTTTGGACAGATCGGTAGAGATTTGGCCATGGACTACAGAACAACATTATAAAACTCTGTCCATAGCTTTCACTGGAGTCATTTGAGAAATGGTCTTATGTAGAAGATCTCTATATTAAAAAAAAACTGTGATTAAAGATGTTATGCATAAATTTATTAAATATTTTAATATGAGCACCCACATGATTTTTTCCCCTGTATTTAGGGTTAAAATAAACTTTGTCCACTGATATGTTTTCTTTTAATAGTTAATAAAAGATTTGCAACTAAGAGAGGTTAGGAAAATGGTAGATAGGAGGCAGGACTAAATTGCAGCTCCCACCTGGATGGACAGAGCAACATGTGGAGACTCACATGGTGAACTTTTGCTCCAAGAACCACTGTAGGACCATACGAGTGAAGCCAAAAGAATCTATAGACATTATGAAGAAAGTAGTTGGAACCTGCAGGCTCCGGGATACAGCTCAAAAACTGTGAGTGCCCAAAGTGTGAAAGTGGGAAAGCCAGATTATCTGCCCTTGAACACACATCTTCCCTGGGGAAGCTAAAGATCCAGATCATGGGAGAAGGATTTGACCTTACCTGGAGCTGAGACAATTTTAGAGAACCAAGTGAAATACAAGGGTTGAAGAAGCAGTGGGAAGAGCCCCATGGACTCTCTTAGTCCTCAGGAAAGTCATTTCTGACTTTGTGTTGCAGAGGTCCTTGGGGAGGGCTGCCAGAAGAATTAGGAAAAGGCCATAGGGAGAAGAAAATTTTCAGCTGAGCTTTTTAACAGGGTTGACTGAATGTGAAGTTTCCTGGACAGGACTTGGGGGACTGGGTGAACCTGGATTGCAGACACAGCACAGAAGCCAATGCAGGCAGGGAAGAGTGAAACCTGAAAGTTCTGCTTTCTTTTGCAGCTGGGAGGCTGGTAGCCTGGGGCAAGTTCTCAGCCCTGCTCACTCACTGCCTGGAAACAAACTTGGTGCTAGTGAGTGGGGCACAGTGGGAGTGAGACCAGCCTTTTGGGCTGCATGGGAGCTGAGTGAGGCATGTAACTGCCGATTTTCCCCACTTCCCTGGTGACCTGCATGACACAGCAGAGACAGCAATAATCCTTATAGGAAGATAACTCCATTGGCCTGAGAACCACACATGTCATATACCCCACAGCAGCTGCCTCAAGCCCATTCAAAGAGAATCTGAGCTCAGCCACGCCTAACCCTGCCCTCACCTGATGATCTTTCTCTACCCACCTTGGTAGCTGAAGACAAAGGACATATTCTCTTGGGAGCACTAGGGTCCCACCCACTGCCTAATCATTCCTATGCTGCCACAGGTGATGCCCTCTTGAAAGTGCCACCTCCTAGCACTAGACAAACCAGTACAAAATAGTGCAATAAACAAAACTACAACTCAGGACCCTCACAGAGCTCATTTCACTATCCCACCACCTCCACCAGAGCAGGTGCTGCTATTGATGGCTGAGAGACCTGAAGACAGTTCACACCACAGGGCTCTATGCAGACAAACTCCAGTACCAGCCTGGAACCCACTAGCTCTGCTGGATAGTTAGATCCAGAAGATAATTAACAATCAATACACTTTGGCTCTCAGGGAGCCACATCTCTAGGAAAAGGGGAGAGCATTAAATCAAGGGAGCACCCCATGGGATAAAGGAATCTGAACGGCAGCCCTTGAGCCCCAGATCTTCCCTCTGGCATAGCCTATCCAAATGAGAAGAATCCAGAACAATAATTCTGGTTATAGGATAAAACAAGTTTCTTTGACACCCCAAAACATTACACTAGCTGACCAACAATGGATCCAAACCAAGAGGAAATCCCCGAATTGCCAGAAAAAGAATTCAGAAGGTCAATTCTTAAACTAATCAAGGAGGCACCAGAGAAAGATGAAATCCAACTTAATGAAATCAAAAACATGATACAAGATATGAAGAAAAAACCTTCAGTGAAATAGGTAGCATGAACAAAAAAGCACAACTTCTGGAAATAAAGGACCCGTTTAGAGAAATTCAAAATGCATTGAAAAGTCTTAGTAATAGAATGAAGAAAATAAAAGAAAGAAGTTCAGGGCTCAAAGACAAGGGTTTTGAATTAATCCAATCCAACAAATACAAAGAAAGCAGAATTTAAAAATATGAACAAAGCCTCCAAGAAGTTTGGGATTATGTTAAATGACCAAACCTAAGAATAATTGGTGTTCCTGAAGAAGAGAAATCTAAAAGTTTGAAAAACATATTTGAGTGAATAAACAAGGAAAACTTTCCCAGTCTTTCTAGAGATCCAAATACTAGAAGCTCAAAGAATATATGGAAAATTTATTACAAAAAGATCAGTTAAAAGTGAAATGTGAGACACTACAACCGATACCACAGAAATACAAAAGATTATTCAAGGCTTTTATGAACACTTTTACACCCATAAACTAGAAAATCTAGAGGAGATAGGTACATTCTTGGAAATATAAAACTCTCCTAGATTAAACCAGGAAGAAATAGAAACTCTGAACAGCCCAATAACAAGCAGCAATATTGAAATGATAATAAAAAAATGACTGGAACCAGACAGATTCAAAGCTGAATTCTATGAGACACTCAAAGAAGAATTGGTACCAATCCTACTGACACTATTCCAAAAGATAAAGAGGAAATTCTCACTAAATCATTCAATGAAGCCAGTATCACCTAAATACCAAAACCAGGGAAGGACATAACAAAAAAAAAAAAAAAAAAGAAAGAAAATTATAGACCAATATCCCTGATGAATACAGATGCAGAAATCCTTAGTAAAATACTAGCTAACCAAATCCAACAATATATTAAAAAGATAATACTCCATAATCAAGTGGATTTAATACAAGGGATGCAGGGATGGTTTAACATATGCAATTCAATAAATGTGATACACCACATAAACAGAATTAAAAACAAAAATTACATAATAATCTCAATAAATGCAGAAAAAGCATTGGACAAAATCCAATATTGCTTTATGATTAAAACCCTCAGCAAAATCAGCATAGAAGGGACATAATTGAATGTAATCAAAGCCATCTATGACAAACCCACCACCAACATAATACTAAGTGGGAAAAAGTGGAAAGACAAGATGCCCACTTTCACCACTTCTATTCAGCATAACACTGGAAGCTGTATCCAGAGCAATCGGACAAGAGAAAGAAATGAAGGGCATCTGGATCAGTAAAAAGGAAATCAAACTGTCACTGTTTGCTGATGATATGATTGCATACCTAGAAAACCCTAAAGACTCATTCAAAAAGCTCCTAGAACTGATAAATGAATTCAGCAAAGTTTTAAGACAAAAACTTAATGTACAAAAATCAGTAGCTGTACTATACACCAACAGCACCTAAGCTAAGAATCAAATCAAGAACACAACTCCTTTTAGCTGCAAAAAAATAAAATTCTTAAGAGTATACCTAATGAAGGAGGTGAAAGACCTCTACAAGGAAAATTACAAAACACTGCTGAAAGAGATCATAGTTGACACAAACATGGAAACACATCTCATGCTCATGGATGGGTAGAATCAATATCGTGAAAATGATCATACTGCCAAAAGCAATCTACAAATTTAGTGCAATTCTGATCAAAATGCCACCATTATTCTTCACAGAACTAGAAAAAACAATCCTAAAATTTACATGAAACTAAAAAAGAGCCCACATAGCCAAAGCAAAACTAAGCGAACAGAACAAATCTAGGGGCATTGCATTACCTAACTTCAAACTATAAGGCCACAGTCACCAAAACAGCATAGTACTGGTAGGAGAACAGGCACATAGACCAATGGAACAGTATAGAGAACCCATAAATAAAGCCAAATACACTAACTGATCTCTTTGACAATGCAAACAAAAACATAAAGGACATAGGGGAAAGGACACCTATTCAACAAATGGTGCCAGGATAATTGGCAAACTACATGTAAAAGAATGAAACTAAATTCTCCTCTCTCCTTTTATCTTATACAAAAATCAGCTCAAGATGGATCAAAGACTTAAATCTAAGACCTAAAACCATGAAAGTTCTGGAAGATAACATAAAAAGAAAAAATAAACCCTTCTAGATATTGGCTTAGGCAAAAACTTCATGACCAAGAACCCCAAAGGAAATGCAATAAAAACAAAGGTAAATAGATAGGACATAATTAAATCAAAAACTTCTGTACAGGCAAAGAAACAATCAGCAGAGAAAGCAGACAACCCACAGAGTGGAAGAGCTTTTCAGTCTATACATTTGACAAAGGACTAATATCCAGAATCTACAAGGAAGTCAAAAAAATTAGAAAGAATAAAACAAATAATCCCATCAAAAAGTGGGCTAAGGACATGAATAGACAATTTTCAAAAGAAGATATACAAATGGCCAACAAATATAAGAAAAAAATGCTTACCATCAATAGTGATCAGGGAAATGCAAATCAAAACCATAATGTGATACCCCTTACTCTTGCAAGAATGGGAATAATAAAAAAATAAAAATAAATACATGCTGGCAGGGATGTGGTGAAAAGAGAGCACTTCCACATCACTGTTGGGAATGTATGCTAGTACAATCCCTATGGAAAACAGTGTGGAGACTTTAAGAACTAAGAGTAGAACTACCATTTGATCCAGCAATTCCACTACTGGTTATCTACCCAAAGGAAAAGAAGTCATTAATGGAAAAAGATACTTGCACATTCATGTTTATAGCGACAATTCACAATCGCAAAAATACAGAACCAGCAAAATGCCCATCAATTTATCAATGAGTGGATAAATAAATTGTGGTATATATGTCATGGAATACTATTCAGCCATGAAAAGGAACAAAATAATGGCATTGGCCACCACCTGATGGAACTGGAGACCATTATTCTAGTGAAGTAACTCAGGAGTGGAACACCAAACACCACGTGTTCTCACTTTTAAGTGGGAACTAAGCTATGAGGATGCAAAGGCATAAGAATGATACAATGTACTCTGGGGACTCAGGGGAAAGGGCAGGAGAAGGGTGAGGGATAAAAGACTGAATAGGATACAGTGTACATGGTATGGGTGATGGGTGAACCAAAATCTCAGAACTCACTACTAAAGAACTCACTCATGTAACCAGTCACTACCCGTTCTCCAAAAACCTATGGAAATGAAAATAAATTGACAGGAAAGATTTGCAACTAATGCACACACACACACACAAACACACACACACACACACACACCCCTACACACACACACTCAGACAGACACACATACACCACACACATCACACACAGAGTCAGGAAAGTTAAAGCTATATCTTTAGTTTATATGGTAACTTCCTTTCTCTTGGGAATAATTGTATAATTACTTTCTTTTTTCTCTCCCTTCCCACTTATCACCTGACTCATTTTTTTTCCTGTGCTCTTGAAAATACTTTTACTGTATTGATTACTTGCATTGTGGTTTAAGTCAATTATTTTTGGATGTAGTTGGGGGCATAAATAAATAATGCTCAAATAAATAATAGACTTCTCTTTAAGCATCCATATTCTCTCTTACAAGCATTCTATTTCCAATTGCAGGAGCTAATTGGAAATAGAACTAAATATTACTTTGATTAATTAGTATTCATTCCCTTAGTGTACTTTATAGAACCCATGAAGCTGCTGTTGTCTCCTAAGACATCTAGAACAGTACTTTTGGTGAGACAGCATTGAATTCTTCCTGTATTTAATGAGTATTATATATACAGATTTTTTTTTGTTCAGCATTCCATATTGTTCCTCTGCTCTGAAATGAAAATTGCAAATGCTTAAATAAATTAATTGAAAAGTTGTTTACCATCACTGTAACTCATACACGTATTTTCATGTCCTCAGCTGAAATGCAATTTTCTAATTCTTGGCACAGGTAATACTGTGTAATGAATCACATCTGAGTTCACTTTTAGCTCCTTTAAACTGAAAAAAAAAATCTCCATCAAAACTCCCTTCTTTTTTCACTTATATGAATATATAAAAATGTGGAAATGTGCAGGCTGCCTATGATCTAAAAAACAATTCAGACTTATTGGCACATCTGTTTTTCATACTTTCAGTGGAGCATACAATTTTCTGGAAACATAAATATCAATCCCATATTACATTGGAGCAACTATGTCCTACTGTTAAAAGGAATATTTCCATATATAGACATGGCCAGTCATGGACAATAATTTGACTCTTGAATTCTACCAGCCCCTCTTCTGGTCATTCTGCTTTTTGGGAATTTGCTTCTCAAAAAACTTTTCATCCTTGTGTCATGTTTCTAGATAGTATTCAGCAAAACACTCCTGAAAGATGCACTTTGGAAATAAAGATTCTTGCTAAAATTCATAATGAAAAAACTTTCTACACCTGTATTTTTTTGAAGAGTCACAATTTTTGTAAGTGTTAAGGCTCTGAGAACTCCTGCAGGAAGAAAATATGTTATAGTGTTAAATCTAGCATTTTCCTAAAGGAAATATTTTCTACTCAAAACAGAGAAACAAAATAGTAACAACCTGAAGAAATAGTCTAGTTGCTATCCTTACTGTTGTTTTCATGTCCCATGGAGTATACTGGAGATTCTCTAGAAATGTTCTTCTATCACCTGGGGCTTATTCCTGTGCTCTCTGTTTCTTATGGGATCATGGACCCTGAGTGTCGGAGGGGCCCCTAAAGATCATGTGGCCCAGTGGTTCTCAAATTCTAGTGTTCATTATAACCACCTAGAGAAAATTTGTTAAAACACAGATTGCTAGGCTGCACTCCTGGAGTTTTTGGTTCAGTAGCTCTTAATCAGGAGGCTAAGAATTTGCATTCTAACAAGTCCTTCAGTGATTTTGGTGCTGCTGTTCCGGGACGATCGCTTTGAAAACCATTGAGGTCATCCATTACATCCACCTGTATTCCACTGTCTTCAACTTTCTTAGACTTTTTTTTTTTGCTCTCAGTTTTTCTCAAGTATCCTTAATTGCCTAGGACATGTCACTTATTCCCAAACTACTAGGTTGGAATGTATAAACCAGGTGGTCACTCATTAGTCTTAGAGTTATTTCTGGAAAGAACAACAGCTTGCTCTCTCAATGACCTCTGCTGCCTCTGGCTGACTTCATTCTTTAATTATTTATCATTCTGGACATTCATTAATTTGCTCGTTGAATGTTTACTGGATGCATACCATATATGCATATATATGTCATGTGATGGGCATACAGGGGAAAACAAAACAGACAAAGGTCCCTGCACTTATGAAGCTTACATTTTAGGAGAGGAAAACAGAAAATAAGCCAACAAACAAAATAAATGAGATAATTTCAGACATGATAAATGAAAAACAAATGAAAACTAAACAGGGGATGTCAACAGAATATCTATGAAGGACTAACAGATATTGTGGTCAGGAAATGGTCTCTCTGGGGAGGCTGCATTTGAGGAAATCCTCAATGACTTGTCTCTCTTTGTAGATTATTCTTTGGATTTGGGCTCTGCTTTGGATTGCCTTCTTTCAGCTTTGTTGCTTTGCTGAAGGTTGTGCATCAGAGGTGCTTCTACCTGAGAAGATCTCCACCCCATAACCTCTGTCACTCCCACTCTCTCTGTCGGGTACTAACCCTCAACTCTTCCTCCACCTCTTTGACCCTACCAGCAAGATTAAGATCTCTGCTTCCTATCCCTTCACCAATTCCATTCTTGAATAGTTTCTAAGAAAAGGAATGCTCCACTTTTTGAGACTGGCCTTTCAATCTCTGAAATGTTCTTTAAGAAAACTTTTTAAAATATAACGATCTGCATTTAGTTCTCTTGTAATTTCTTCTCCTAATTGTACCCATTGGTATAATGCAGACCTAATCTAATTCCTTTGCATGTGGCAACTCTTCAGATATTTGACAACCGCCACCGTGTCCTCCACATCTGCAAGATCCTTCTTTCTTAGGCCAAATTTCTTTATTAGCTTTGAATGAATCATTCCGCCTGGAAATGGCATTGAATCTCTCTCTCTTGTTTTATCTCCTCCATATTCCCTTGACTTTGTCTATAACCAGTTCCTCAGATGTGGTTTGAATAACAGAAAAAAAGAAGAACTGTGGTGTCTTCTCAGTCTACTTACTATTCATCTATGATGCAGCCTACATGTATAGGAGCTTTTTATTTCTTTTTTTTTTGTGCGTGTGGGGACAGAGTTTCATTCTTGCTGCCCAGGCTGGAATGCATAGTGCTATCTCAGCTCACTGCAACCTCCACCTCCCAGGTTTAAGTAATTCTCCTGCCTCAGCCTCCTGAATAGCTGACATTACAGGCACAGGCTACCACACACAGCTAATTTTCTATTTTTAATAGAGTTGGGGTTTCACCATGCTGGCCATAGTGGTCTCGAACTCCAGACCTCAGGTGATCCGCCCACCTCGGCCTCCCAAAGTGCTGAGATTACAGGTGTGAGCCACCATGCCTGGCCTTATTTCCGTGTTTTTGAATACTAAACTCACTTAAATATTTAAATTGAGTTACCTTGCCCATTCCTGACCTCTTCTCCAACTATTTTCACATGCGTTGTAATGAAAAATGCCCCCTCTATTGCAATACTTACTTCGCATTAACTGTATATCAGGCACTTTTCTAAGACTTAAAATACATTTAATTCTTAAACAACTATCTCAGGGTGGCTTTATAATTAACCTCACTTTATAGAAAAGGAAAGCAAGTCACAGTGAGGTTAAATCACTCGCTAAAAGTCACATGGCTCTTTGCAAGTGGCCGTGTTAGAATTTGAACCACAACAACCTGACTCTAGAGTTTGGGCTCCGAACCATTATTCTATAATGCTCTCAATCCCACTGCCATCAAGTGCAGAATCTTTTACCATCTTTGTAAAATTCTGTGTCTTTAGATTTACTTCAGTCTCTCATATCTGTCAGAATTCTTTTGTGTTCTTGGCTGTATCATTCAATGTATTTAGTATCTTTAAAAAGTTTATGCCTTCCATAAATATAAAAATAATCTGTTAAATTATTCTATCTATCATCTATCTATCTATCTATCTATCATCTTTCATCTATCTTTGTCAATTCATTTATAAATGCCATATACTATCCCTCATCTATTCACATGTTCTGAGAGCCATCAGGGATGAGAATTTCACTAAATCTCAAGTTAAATGCTTGCTGTCTGTAGCTTCCCTTCCTATATATATATTTATTTTTCATGTACTAATGAAGATCCATGATGACTGGCAGAAGATGCTCTGGATCTGCCATACAGAAACAAAGAGCAAGTATCAAACTGGATGTTAAACAGAAAGTTGTATGACTTTCACGTTTCCCTCCAGGCAATGATCATGGAAACAGAGGATAAAAGCTGGCAGACAATTAAGGGCCATTGAAGTCCTTTGACATTAAGAAGGACATCATAAACATATCTTCAGCTTCGAGGGATTTGACCAACAATTCTGTATCTGGAGTAAATGATAACTGTAGGTATTATACAAACCCAGGAGATTAGAAGAGAATGTGAATGCTATTGGCATTGTAGGATGATGGGACTGCAACTTTATAAGAACTCCATCATAATGACCTGTAAAGGTGCTTTTCCAGTTAGAAGTAATCCATGTTTTGCACTGAAAGAGGTATGAATGTACCCCATAATATATAATGTTACATAGCATTTATTCAAAACAGGGAGTCACTAGCTGTTAGTCTCTTTAGCTTTCTACTAAGTCAAGTATTAATATACCTACCACTTTTGGATTCCCCAGGGTACAAGACAGCAGCTAGACAGTCTTTTAAACTATCCGAGTGTAGTGACATTTGGAGACAACAAATACAGAAAAAAATTATTTGTCTTGCTTACTACCTTGTCCCTAGAGCAGGGCTTCTCAATAGAGACACTATTGACATTTGCATTGGATAATTATTTGTTGTGGGAAATTGTCCGGTTCATTGTGGATGCTTAGAGAATGTTAGCCTGTTCTCTACTCACTAGATGCCAGTAGCATCTTCTCAGCTGTGATAACCAAAAATGTCTCCAGTCACTGTCAGATGTCCTCTAGACAGAAAAATTTCCCATTGTTGAGAAACACTGAGTTATAACAACAAATATAACACATACTCAAGTATTTGTCAATGAATGTAAAATTGGATGAAAAAATTTTTTCTGCTGTTCATATTCATATTAAATTTTAATTGTTTAACATATTAATAATACAGGAGAGGGAAAGGGAGTTAAATATTTAAAAAATATTTTTGTTAGATGCTATACCTGGCAACAGGAACATGCATTTGAAGTCTAATCCTACACAAACCAACAGAAATTATTCTATCTGGTGAGCCCTTGAATTACCCCCACCACCAGACATTCTCCCTGTTGGTGACTAAAATTCCACCAAAGTAGATGCATTTTACCTTGAAGTTCCATTTTCCTGAAGAGCTTTTTTAAAAAATAAATACCCCCAGTAGAATTAATTGCTTAATCCTTATTGTTAACAAGAAAGGGATCATGAATTTGATTTTCTTCTACGTAACTAGGAGCACTGAGGGAGTCCTTCAGATTCTGGAGATTTTAGAGGTCACATTGCAAAAAGGAGATGGCAAATGCAAACTTCAATAACTGAATTTTATCAAGTGGTTCTCATTAGCGTTATTTGTTGTTTAATAAACACACAGTCTCTAGGATGCTTTCTTTGCATATTCCTACTTCAAGGACATGTAGAAAACATTAAATGCTCAAATATTAAGAATCATGATATCCAGAAACTTGTTTGCTGCTCTAATTGCTAATTTCATGGTTATCATTCTTAAATGTAATTTGAAGATTATACTTTCCAATTTTGTATTTCCAAAATTGTTGATATCTGTGAAGAACGAGTGCTAAAGCCACTTAGATTTGATTCTAACAAGAAGACTCAGCTAAGCCACAGTCTTTGAGCATAAGCTGCTAAGGTGCTTTCTTCAGTACAGGCATTAGTAGCTGTTATTCAAGCCCTTGCTTGAGTTGATTTCTTCTTATTATTCATTAAAATACATGTGTTAAAATAAGCATGCTCTGATCTGAGCCTCTCACTTGACGTTGTTTCTCTCATCTTTCAAGCAGAGTTGCAGTAATCATACCTACTAGAGAATGAGGGCATTTCCTTTGGCCAATATGTAATTACCAAGATAGTCATTACCATCACTAAAAGGGCAGCAGGGATGTTCTTCACAGAGAAAAATTTTGAATGGAGCAAATTGAGCTATTCATAGTGGTAGACAGTCACCTTTCAAGCTATCCATAGGATAGTGTATTCAGTTCAATTTAATGTCCATTTATCATATACTTATTGATACTGAGAGGAGAAGATTCAATTAAATAAAGCTACTTGCTGGGCAGAGGAGTAGATTTCTTTTCTGAATAGTTAAATGTTGTGGGCCATTTTTTATGTGTTCACTTACCTAGTCCTCGACAAAATAAAAGCTAATTATGGAAACATTAGAAAAATTTCACAATCCGAGATATCAATATATCTGTGGCCTCTCTGGGACATGCATCACATTAGTCTTTAATGTTTCTGAAGGTCTTTTTAGACTTATTCATTGATCTGTGTGAGAAAACTTTCTGATGAATGATCTAGTATGCAAAATGTCCATAGTGTTAGTAAATATCCTTACCTCCTGTAGCTGGTTTCTTTTATAATCTGTGTTTGTCTCATGAAAAGAAGGGCAATTTATAATTTCTTATTAAATTTCTGGCTTGCACGAATGTCTCTAGGCTTTTCTTCATGATTTATATCTCAAACCAACCCACTGAATTGCCCATAGGAGTCTGTTTGCTGCATGGTGGTTATGTTTGTCTGGAGTTTCAGGATCCACTTTAGCAAAAAGGACATACTGTACAGATTTCTGAGAAAGGATAAAATATTGTAATGGCCAAAGTTTTGACTATCATGTTGTTGTCAGTGATGTGCACCTTTATTCACTCACCTGAAGAGTTGCATCTTCCTGCAGTCTTGCTATTTCACATAAAACAGACTTTGACAATAATAACAGACAAGAAATCCTACAGTCCTGTTTTATTTTTGTTGGTCAGGAGTCTTTCATTGAAGAAAAGGGAAAAAAAGATTTCAAAAATGTTTTAAGTGCTGTGTGTATTGGAAAGTATAGAGAATAACTCTGCCTTGAGGAGTCTTTAAATTTCTTCAAGGTAAGGGCTGTCTTTTTACTACATTTACTCAAGATATGTAGATATTTGTCAGATAGTAGATAGAAACTCACAGAACAAAGCATCTTTCACAATAAAAGAGAAGTGGCTCATGTGCTTCATCAACCAGAGTGCAGCCTATTTTTCCCAGAGGACAAGCTACTAATTATGTTAATTATGTTACCTGTAAGTTCTGTGAAATTTTCTTCCACATCTAAAGGAAGAGGAAAAATATGGCTCCATTTTTCAGCATATTCCTTTCTTTTTAAGCTTTCTTCCAGTTTCTACCCAAGAAAGTTATAACAATTTTTGAGTACTTTTTTTTTCTTTAATAGTATTTTGGGCTCAGGTGTACATGTGCACATCCTGCATCCTGCAGGATTGTTGCATAGGTACATTCATACCATGGTGGTTTGCTGTCTCAATTCCCTCGACCCCCTCCACAGTCGCCTACATCAGACATTTCTCCCAGTGTTATCCCTCTCCATCCTCCCCACCCCCACACTGTCCCACCTCTCCCCTCCACCCCACCTCCTCCAACTAGCCCAGTGAGTGTTGTTCTCTTCCCTGTGCCCAAGTGTTCTCATTGTTCATCACCCGCCTATGAGTGAAAAAATGCGGTGTTTGGTTTTCTGTTCTTGTTTCAGTTTGCTAAGAATGATGGTTTCTAGATTCATCCAAAGGACAGTAACTCATCGTTTTTTATAGCTGCATAGTATTTCATTGTGTATATGTGCCACATTTTCTTTGTCCAGTCTATCCTGGATGGACATTTGGGTTGGTTCCAGGTCTTTGCTATCATAAATAGCCCCACCAGGAACATACATGTGCATGTGTCTTTATAATAGAACGATTTATAATCCTTTGGGTATATATCCAGTAATGGTATTGCTCAGTCAAATGGTATTTCTATTTCTAGATCCTTGAGGAATCGCCACACTGTCTTCCACGATGGTTGAACTAATTTTCACTCCCAACAGTGTAAAAGTGTTCTTATTTCTCCACATCCTCTCCAGCATTTGTTGTCTCCTGGTTTTTTAATGGTCACCATTCAAACTGGCGTGAGATGGTATCTCAATGAGGTTTTGATTTGCATTTCTCTAATGACCAGTGATGATGAGCATTTTTTCATATGTTTGTTGGCTGCATAGATGTCTTCTTTTGAAAAGTGTCTGTTCATATGCTTTGCCCACTTTTGAATGGTTTTGTTTCTGCTTTAGTTCTTTGTAGATTCTGGGTATTAGCACTTTGTCAGATGAGTAGATTGCAAAATTTTTTCCCTTTTTGTTGGCTGCTGGTTCACTCTAATGATTGTTTCTTTTGCTTTGCAGAAGTTCTGAAGTTTAATTAGATCTCATTTGTCTATTTTGGCTTTCATTGCCATTGCTTTTGGTGTTTTAGTCATGAAGTCCTTGCCTGTGCCTATGTCCTAGATGGTGTTGCCTAGGTTTTCTTCTAGGGTTTTTATGGTGTTACATCTTATGTTTAAATCTTTAATCCATCTGGAGTTAATTTTAGTGTAAGGTGTCAGGAATGGGTCCAGTTTCTGCTTTCTGCACATTGCTAGCCAGTTTTCCCAACACCATTTATTAAACAGTGAATCCTTTCCCCATTGCTTACTTTTGTCAGGTTTGTCAAAGATCAGATGGTTGTAGATGTGTGGCATTGTTTCTGAGGCCTCTGTTCTGTTCCACTATTCTATATCTCTGTTCTGGTACCAGTACCATGCTGTTTTGAATACTAAAGGCTTGTAGTATAGTTTGAAGTCAGGTAACGTCATGCCTCCAGCTTTGTTCCTTTTGCTTAGGATTGTCTTGGCTATGCGGGCTATTTTTTGGTTACATATGAAGTTTAAAGTGTTTTTTTTTTCCAGTTCTGTGAAGAAGGTCAATGGCAGCTTATGGGGCTAGCACTGAATCTATAAATTACTTTGGGCAGCATGACCATTTTCACAATATTGATTCTTCCTAACCATGAGCATGGAATATTTTTCCATTTGTTTGTGTCTTCTCCTATTTCCTTGAGGAGTAGTTTTTAGTTCTTCTTGAAGAGATCTTTTACATTCTTTGTTAGTTGTATTCCTAGGTATTTTATTCTCTTTGTAGCAATTGTAAATGGGAGTTCGCTCATGATTTGGCTCTCTGTTTGTCTGTTGTTGATACATGTGAATGCTTGTGATTTCTGCACATTGATTTTGTATTCTGAGACTTTGCTGAAGTTACTTATCAGCTTAAGGAGGTTTTGGGCTGAGATGGTGGGGTCTT